>JAOTOM010001131.1:0-59214 GCA_034440615.1 Ashinkailepas kermadecensis
ATAATTTCAAGTTCGTCACAAACAAAGTCACGAGAAGATAGGTCTGACCTCAGGATTGCTAAACACCTTACCTACCTCCGTCTTTTCCAGGAACATTTCCCATTCAAACCCGGTCTAGCATGCCTAACACTAAGAGCAAATTAAAAAATCCTCTGGCTACTTACGTCAATCCATAATACTCGCTATCTCCACACATCAATGAAGGAAGGACGCGTGGTACACGTACAATTAACAAAGGTGGGACGCCTCAGCATATGGCTCTAGCATAAACGCACAACTACAGCGAATGTCGCACGCGCGCAAGTAATGTAGAAGCCCGCCTGCAGGGAAGGGCAGACGAAAATCCACACATTACCAATATATTCCACTCATGATCGCTCAGAAGTGCACTAAAGTTTGAACTTGTTGACTTCTTGCGAGGTATGTACAGTACGGAGTGAGGAAAATGAGACACGGAATGGAAGGCATGATAAATATTCGTGTAATGTTTGGCTATCTGCTCAAGAAGTTGCCTGATATAATAATACATATATAATATCCAGCAAATAGTCCTTCACACCATCGGTTCCTATCGACAGGGTATTGCGGAAGTCATGTGTTGGGCGGCCATTATTGAGGGACGGATCCTCCTCCACTGGTTCAGCCCCCAAACAGCCATCATCGGCCAGACATACCTAGATATTCTGAGAACGATGATGTGGCCCAAATTGCTCGCGCGAGTCACCAGGCGGAAGTACTGGTCCCAGCAGGACGGCGCTTCCGTGCACACTACGGCAGCAACTCGAAACTTTGTTTGGCGACAAGTTCGGATGTCGGGTCATCAGTCGGCTGACCGACAACCCGTGGCCCTCTCTGAGTCCTGACTTGTCGCCGTTGGACTATTGGTTGACTGGGTCTGTCCTGTTGCCGTGACAGAGACCAGAATGGCTTTTATCGTTACGCTGAATGGTCTAAAGAGGGTTGCGGAGGACTTCGCAGATGCCGTGGTCCCAGAAGAGACAATGAGAGCGGTGTGCAAGCTCCGCGATTGGGCCGAAAAGTGCGTGCAGAAGGAGGGATCTGCGCTGTGAAAATGCAAGGTGTTCAAGCTTTCATGATGATCGAGCATTGTTGTGCTGTTCCATCAGTGCAAATATACTGCCAACGGTTGTCTTCGAAATGTTTTAATGTAGGTGGCTAGAAAAGAGCACTGCGTTTAAACATGATATGGGTATTTAGAGACAATTTGGTGTTGATATATTTTGCAGTCACTCAGCATGAGGATCATCAAAAATTTAGATGGACACAAAATGTCCGATCATAACCAACAAGTTCGGAAAGTTTCAACGTGATCGAGTAGTTTTTGGTGTTTAAATTAAGGATTTTAAAATGACAGTTCTAGTGGAAGACCCTGCATACTTTTGCAAGGGCTGAAGCTTGTTCACTTCAGCATACAAGATATCACAGTTATTACCATGTGGATCGAGGTGCAATATGCAATCAAAGACCAGCTCCTTCCCAGGACGAGAGGATACTGTCGGACCTGTGCGATAAAGCTGCGTCTCTGTTCCCACAACACTGATGCTTTCCACGTCATGCATTGGGCTCGGACAGGGATAACCGCTCAGTTCAGCTGACGAATACACGCACCGAACAATCTAAACAGGTTCGGCAAAGTGAGTGTGTGTTGTGGTGCGTGATCTCAGTTTCCCCGCTTCCAATGATATACCTGCTGTGGCCTTGGACCACCTTGTCAATCTTTCGAACGGTACGCCGCTTTCAAAGGGCTTGAATTACTTACTACGCTGTTTTTTTCTTTTTTCTTGCATCGTTTCAACCTTCTATGCTAAGATTCCGTGCATTTGTTTGGTTAGTGGTGTTCATTATTGATGGCTTGCTATTCTCCGACACAGAGCGGGTTCCTCTTTTGTTGGGCCTCGTTCAGACTTTGGTTTGACTTTGTCGGACGGTGTCATCAAAATATGGAGAATATCGAGTCTTATTGCGCGATTGTATTGCTCTAAGTTCAGCCAATATTCAGGATGTCTCTGTGAGTAGTCTGTCTCACATGCCAACGCCACATAGCATCCGATGACCTGTCCACATCCGATGCAGAATGGTGGCCTCCTCCAATGGTCAGCGTTGGCTGTGTGCCCGGAACTCGGGCCGTGGGGATGCAACCACGGACACCATGCCTGCTCGCAGCCATAAATATCGTCGTATTTCCGTGCAGAGTTGTTTGACGTCTCGCAAGCGAGCTGCTGTCTGCTGAACACAGGAACGACGACGATGGATGTGCCGGTTAACGGGTCAACGGGGCTGGCAACTGGGCATCTGGAACAGGACGACTTGTGCACTCTGTTTCGCTCATGAGAATGCTATGGCGTCGTTCGACAATTCAGCTTATTTGTGGCTGGGTGCCCGTTCGCTTGATTGCATACATCGTCACTGAGTGAGTTCCAGACTCCCGAAGCAGGATCAACGAGTGTAATAAGCTTTGCATGAAATTGCTTTGGTGAAACGAGCAGTGTTGTTGTCGATACATTCCTGACATTAACATCGCCAGCGCCTAAAGAACGGAAGTTGGATGGTGTTGCCACATGGGCTTTACGTTAGTTTTTATTTGCGATACCCATGGATTTGAAGTTAGTGTCTGGTGTGCATGTGTCGAAGTAAAGGACATCTTTTGCATTGGGATTTGTCTTGAAATTATGTTTCACATGCGTTCTTAAAGCGGTAATTTTCAAACTGTTGTTTAAAGCTGCTGGTGAATGGAGTGGAGGAACACAACTAATAAGATGATGATACCTTATATTTCGCTTCCGTGATAGCTATTACTACTCGTTTGCTGTCCGCCGGAATACTTAAACTTACATTGGAAACTGTTATCGATGTATACGTTCCTTATGATATTGATTATCTCCTGAGATTCCCACTTTGATACATGCTTCGAAGACTCTCCATATATCGTAATAAAGTATGGGTGGAACTACCAGGCGGCAAAATATAGCGCGATATTTTCCACCTGCGTTTCCAAGTGAATGGCAACTTATTGGATGCTGTCAAACAAAAATGATATGTAAACTTAATTTAAGTACTCATTATTGTGAAATTAGTAGCGGGACTCGATTTTTCTGAGATTACGATAATGGTGCAAGCATTATCATTCCTTGGTCAAACTTCAGTGATGTGCGCCGTGCTCCGGTAGGGTGCAATACGCCCGACTCGATTCCATAGAGCCCAGTGAGGCCAATCAGTCCCGGGCCGGTCAATATGAGGTTGGGTCATGGTCCCCAAAAGTTGGGCCTCTGGTCACAGTACACCTGGTCGGCTGGGTCTTGGTCTCCAAATGTTGAACCTCTGGTCACAGTACACCTGGTCGGCCGGGTCCTGGTCTCCAAATGTTGGACCTCTGGTCACGTGCTCCTGGCCCGAAACGTGGCGAGGTCGCCAGACAGCACAACACTCTTATAATATAAATACAATCGTGAGCGCTCTGAAGCGCAGACAGAACATTCCATCTCACTGACTTTTTCCCAGATCCCTCGGGCCCAGCAGCGCAACGTTCCTCTCAGATCCCTCAGGCCCAGCCGCGCAAAGTCCGTCTCAGATCCCTCAGGCCCAGCCGCGCAAAGTCCGTCTCAGATCCATCAGGCCCAGCCGCGCAACGTCCATCTCAGATCCATCAGGCCCAGCCGCGCAACGTCCGTCTCAAATCCATTAGGCGCAACAGCGCAACGTCCCTCTCAGATCTATAATATCCAGCAGCGCAACGTCCCTCTCAGATCCATTAAGTCTAGCAGCGCAACGTCCTTAGAACCAGCAGTGCAACCTCCGTATCAGATCCCTCAGGCCCGGCAGCGCAACGTCACTCTCAGATCCTTAGGCCCAGCAGCGCAACGAAGCAAAGCAATACCTTGTGTCATTCAGTGATTCCTTTATCCGCAAAACTATTCTGTAGTCTGTGTGGTCGCAAGTTCCTGTATTTTCGAGAGAAAAAAAAATATGCGATTCAATTGCTCTCAAGATCTCTCGTGCCATTCTGCACTGGAGGAACTGAATGTCTCATCACTTACTGCGGGAAACATTTTTTTTTATACCGTGTTTTGACCAGGCTGTTTTTGTACTCGCTGACAGTTCGCCTAGTGCAGCACTGACTAGTTTTGCCTACATTTTATTTTGGAAAGTTGGAGCTTGGGATGCCGCATTGGAGATGCTAAACTGTGTGCACGGCGGAACGATGTAAGGACGTATTTGCTGCCACGTCTGAGTTGCGTGTGGCGCCCATCTGCTGCCACGTCTGAGTTGCGTGTGGCGCCCATCTGCTGCCACGTCTGAGTTGCGTGTGGCGCCCATCTGCTGCCACGTCTGAGTTGCGTGTGGCGCCCATCTGCTGCCACGTCTGAGTTGCGTGTGGCGCCCATCTGCTGCCACGTCTGAGTTGCGTGTGGCGCCCATCTGCTGCCACGTCTGAGTTGCGTGTGGCGCCCATCTGCTGCCACGTCTGAGTTGTGTGTCGCACACATCTGCTGCCACGTCTGAGTTGCGTGTGGCGCCCATCTGCTGCCACGTCTGAGTTGTGTGTCGCACACATCTGCTGCCACGTCTGAGTTGCGTGTGGCGCCCATCTGCTGCCACGTCTGAGTTGCGTGTGGCGCCCATCTGCTGCCACGTCTGAGTTGCGTGTGGCGCCCATCTGCTGCCACGTCTGAGTTGCGTGTGGCGCCCATCTGCTGCCACGTCTGAGTTGCGTGTCGCACACATCGCTGCCACGTCTGAGTTGCGTGTGGCGCCCATCTGCTGCCACCTCTGAGTTGTGTGTCGCACACATCGCTGCCACGTCTGAGTTGCGTGTGGCGCCCTCTCCCCACGTCTGAGTTGCGTGTGGCGCCCATCTGCTGCCACGTCTGAGTTGTGTGTCGCACGTCAGTTGGTGTGGCGCCATCTGCTGCCACGTCTGAGTTGCGTGTGGCGCCCATCTGCTGCCACCTCTGAGTTGCGTGTCGCACACATCTGCTGCCACGTCTGAGTTGCGTGTGGCGCCCATCTGCTGCCACCTCTGAGTTCCGTATGACGCTCATTTGCTGCCACGCCTGAATCCCGTGTCTCGCACACCTGCCGACATTGTCGGTGGCTGCACGAGTGGCCGCCTTCTGGGCTCGACCGTCAATCACACCGCCAGCCGTTTTCGATGCATCAGTAGGTGTCGCGACGGGTTGGTTCATCATTGTTCCGTAACCGGAGAAGCAGGGACGGTCGGCGCGCGCCGACCCGCCTCCCGGATCGATGGGCAACAAGCATGGGTCAGATGACCCGCCTCCGGCCACTGGGAGCGTGCTCATCAATGCTCGCTGTGGCCGTCGGTCGGCCGTCGGCGGCTGAGACACTCGGCATGGATGCCGGCTGACCGGTTAGCCACCCGCCGTCCAGTGTCTCCGGACACGACGGCCAGTGTAGACGCCTGGCAAACCCGCACAGCCAGCGGGCAGAGGCGATGTTGCGGCCGGTCGAAGATGACAGCCGGTGCGGTGTCTGGCGCAGAACGGCAGGCCGCACGGTTGGCAGTAGAATACAAAGGCTCACTTGATTGCTCAGCAACCACGTGTGGTAAAATATAACGCCCCGCATAGTTGCTGGTGAAATACCATGGTCTGCATAAGGTGAAGGGTCAATAAATTGTATTATGGCGAGCCACAATGTGCTGATGGCTATTACAGCCCCTCGTCATTGTCATAAACATAATATATTGAGTAACAAAGAAATGGAGCTATGACTATTAAGTACACACTCAAACGCATTATAAGCTCCTGCACCGACAACGAACAGCAGGTGCATCGACCGCTCACGGTGGCCGCTGCGATATGCGGCGCCTCAAAGTGTGCCTAGACTACTTTTTCGACCTTTTGGTCTTTGATCTTTGGTCTTTAAAGATGGCTGGCCTACTGCGGGCGGTGGAAGATAGTAGACCCACAATGACCGTTGGAAGATAGCAGCTCCTATAATGGCACTAAGCCTGGGAGCAGGCACGCCTACCGTGCTTGCTAGGCAGAGTCCTTGCAATGATGGGTAGAAGGTGGCGGAGCCATCCTGTGGATATGCCAACCCCTGCAATGGCATGACTCTGAGTGACCATTTAAGCACAATTCGGGTCCGTTCTGCAACCATATTGTTCTCATTCTGCGATACTAATAGCATGCATTCTTAAACCCAGCCCTAACGGGTGTAGCTTCCGAGCGATCAAGTTTTTGTTTTCCAAACCTACCTAGAATGTAAAATATTGCAGTTAAAATGTACTGAATGTATAAGTGGACGTATCACAATGCACACCATTTAACGAAGTTTACTGATATGCTTAAAAAAAGAGCATCCAATAGTATGCAACAAACCAACAAGGCATATCAAACGCGTCCCAAGGGCGGCCCAGTGTGTAAGGAAATTGTGCGAAAGCAGTTCCCAGATTGGTGATCAAACTATTCATGAAGGCCGTGAGAATGAATGTGATGACAAGATTTAATTGCTTCATTCTTGTCAGCGCTGGAGCGATTCCGGACGTTTCACTGATTACTTCTCTGCTAGTTTGACAGATTGGATTGTTGAGAGGAGCATTTGAGTTGGGCCACAGGCCCGTCTATTCGTCTGCCAGAGCCCGTCTACGGCCACATCACTGTCGCAGGACATCGCCGTCGGACTATCAGGGCCTGCAAATGGCTGACGACACGCACGTCCGACGCGAAGCACCGGTCCGGTAACCGACGAGCAGTCCCCTCCTCTGCTTCCCTCCCTCTCTCCCACCTACGGCACAGCCCACCGCAGCTGATCTGAACGAACGGCATCGTCGCCGTCGGATACAGCAGTAACACTGGTGCACACCGTTATCCAGATTAATCGGGATTTTGGTGATTTTGGGGAGTGGGAAGGAACTCGATGGATATAAGTCATTGATTTTGATCGGACTGAGTAAGGAAAGAAAAGCAAAAATATATCAATGATGCTTTGATGCTTTGATGTGATTAATTTATCAAATGGAGATAACATAGAAGTCTTCACTCAAAAGAACTTAAATCTCGGGTAGCGACGAGGTGGACCACTGGAATCAATTGTGAACCTCCGTGTCGGAGCGCCGATTCGAATCCCACACGACTGTCACGTTTCAGGCTCGTGAAGTCTAGTTGGCTCCGGACATAGGGGGTCTCGGTTATTGGGGCGTTGCTGACGCTCATGTTTCAGGCATGTGAAGTCTAGTTGGCTCCGGACAGAGGGGGTCTCGGTTATTGGGGCGTTGCTGACGCTCATGTTTCAGGCATGTGAAGTCTAGTTGGCTCCGGACAGAGGGGGTCTCGGTTATTGGGGCGTTGCTGACGCTCATGTTTCAGGCATGTGAAGTCTAGTTGGCTCCGGACAGAGGGGGTCTCGGTTATTGGGGCGTTGCTGACGCTCATGTTTCAGGCATGTGAAGTCTAGTTGGCTCCGGACAGAGGGGGTCTCGGTTATGTGGGCGTTGCTGACGCTCATGTTTCAGGCTCGTGAAGTCTAGTTGGCTCCGGACAGAGGGGGTCTCGGTTATTGGGGCGTTGCTGACGCTCATGTTTCAGGCATGTGGTGCAGTATAGTTGGCTCCGGACAGAGGGGGTCTCGGTTATTGGGGCGTTGCTGACGCTCATGTTTCAGGCTCGTGAATTCTGGTTGGCTCCGGACAGAGGGGGTCTCGGTTATTGGGGCGTTGCTGACGCTCATGTTTCAGGCATGTGAAGTCTTGTCGGCTCCGGACAGAGGGGTCTCGGTTATTGGGGCGTTGCTGACGCTCATGTTTCAGGCATGTGAAGTCTTGTCGGCTCCGGACAGAGGGGGTCTCGGTTATTGGGGCGTTGCTGACGCTCATGTTTCAGGCATGTGAAGTCTAGTTGGCTCCGGACAGAGGGGGTCTCGGTTATTGGGGCGTTGCTGACGCTCATGTTTCAGGCATGTGAAGTCTAGTTGGCTCCGGACAGAGGGGGTCTCGGTTATTGGGGCGTTGCTGACGCTCATGTTTCAGGCATGTGAAGTCTAGTTGGCTCCGGACAGAGGGGGTCTCGGTTATTGGGGCGTTGCTGATGCTCATGTTTCAGGCTCGTGAATTCTGGTTGGCTCCGGACAGAGAGGGTCTTGGTTACTTGGGGCGTTGCTGACGCTCATGTTTCAGGCATGTGAAGTCTAGTTGGCTCCGGACAGAGGGTCTCGGTTATTGGGGCGTTGCTGACGCTCATGTTTCAGGCCCGTGAAGTATGGCAAGCTCTGGACAGGGAGGGTCTCGGTTACCTGGACCGCGTTTGAGCGTTGACTGCACTCTAAACCTTGGGTTAAAACTTGTGTAGTGGAACTGAGATTGCATGTTAATTAATACATATTAAGTATTAATTAATGACATATTAATTAATACAATGTCGGCGTCTGTCAACACGTCGAACTCTCAAACACTGTTCAACAAAGGTATTATGCCGGGAGTTAAAGGGCTTCTTGAGTCAGCATTAACGAAGGTAACTGAATGGTTTTCGGAAGTGCAGGTGCTAAGCCCTTGCAATATGCAGCAACTGAGATAAACATTCGGTAAGTGCAGGTATTAAGTCGTTGATGTTTTTCGTTCGGGGGAGGCTCAACTAATCCGCGCTATTGCATTGCATCTGTGATTCCTTGGATCACGACACAACCAGAAGCTGAAGGGGAAAGTTCTTATCGTAGAGCTAACAGCTCTCATGTTCGGATTTAAGTTGAAGAAATAATTGATAACTTGTATGTTAAATTCCACTCAGTGAGCTAACCAGTAGCATCAAAATGAGCTCCTTCACTTGCGTTTTGCAAAGCATATAGATACATTTGTATACGTATCGGGACTATATCGTCCGTCTAGGCCTGTACATCTTCCGCCGAACACTTACGCACGCAGTTATTGTCCACATGTGCACACTAGCTAAGCTTTCGAAGTTGTTGGGATCAGCATCGCAGCTAATGGAGAAACAGCGGAGACCATTGTCTCCCTCTTGACACCATTCTGCCCCCGTTTGCCCATCGGTAGCTGTTCGGCACCATAACTCCCCAGCCTCCATTACCGTGGCTTGGCAACCCTTCAGAAAATCCCGGCTACTTGTCTGGTCCCGATCACCCCCCCCCATCCCCCTACCTCCCTCTCCCTCCACGAGCATGCGACTGATCAGGCCATGCAGAGCGACATCGTGCCCTCGGGGCGTGACACTGAACATTCGCCAAAAGCCAGATGATACGCAGGAGCCCAGTGCTGCGGGTGGGGTGGCAGTGGGCCGGTGTTGATAACCGGGCATAACCGACAGCGTACTGCCGATGTGAGCCGGCCGATTAACACGGTCTGTCTGGGGTCTGGCTGAAGTCAAAGGCATGCAGTCATTCAGACATGTAGACACGCAGCCATGCAGTCATGCAGTCTTGCAGTCATACAGACATACAGACATGTAGACACGCAGTCATACAGACATGCAGTCATGCAGATATACAGTCATGCAGTCATACAGATATGCAGACATGCTGTCATGCAGACATACAGTCATACAGACATGCAGTCATGCAGATATGCAGTCATACAGACATGCAGTCATACAGACATGCAGTCATACAGACATGCAGTCTTGCAGATATACAGTCATACAGATATGCAGACATGCTGTCATACAGACATACAGTCATACAGACATGCAGACATGCAGTCATACAGACATGCAGTCATACAGACATGCAGACGTGCGGTGGTACACCGGCACAGTCATGTAGTCAGCTGGCATACACATATGCGGACATGCAGACATGCAGCCATGCAGACATGCAGACATACAGACGTGCAGACATGCTATCATACAGCTTACTAACGGCACCATCGAGTGCTTCTTGGTGCATACCTCTTGAAGGATTGAAATGTATAATTAAATGCAATGAGATACATCAAGCATGCGCAAATTCCAAGCAAGGATGCGGGTTGTAATTGGCTCGTGTAATTGAGGAAAACAGACCACAGTTTAATTCAATTATTTGAAAAATATCAATGTCATCAGCAAAGACTCAAAGTTTTTGTATAGCATTTGCCGAGCATGACGAGACAAGCCGTTGCAACCTCAAGAAAAGCGTTCAATTGTGTGACCTTGAGAGGGCTACAATGGACAACGCGAAAGGTACGCACGGAGTGTTGTAGACCTGTTGACGGTGGCGCTGTCAGTACCACCAGCTGCTGCACGTGAGCAACACAGACCCAGTGACCGCCGAACGGCCGTGACGGTGGCAGCCGCCACGTCCTGGCGCTGGACGGCGTCAGACGAGGCTGCGACCCCCCACCACCATGTGTGGTCTTGCTTCTCGGAACATGGCGAAGACATTTCAGCAGGAGATGTCGCCCACAACATGTGCGGATGTCGCCCACAACATGTGCGGATGTCGCCCACAACATGAGCGGATGTCGCCCACAACTGTGCGGATGTCGCCCACAACATGTGCGGATGTTCCCACAACATGTGCGGATGTCGCCCACAACATGTGCGGATGTCGCCCACAACATGAGCGGATGATCACATATATAGCTCTGCCTGAGAGGGAAGCTGGCATGCGCCGAGGCGTGGCAGTATGGCAGGATGCAGTGAACCCAAGTGTGGAGTCGCGGCTGCCTCCTGGTGGACGCGGTAGTGTGGCAGGATGCAGTGTACCCAAGTGTGGAGTCGCGGCTGTCTGGTGGACGCGGTAGTGTGGCAGGATGTAGTGTACCCAAGTGTGGAGTCGCGGCTGTCTGGTGGACGCGGTAGTGTGGCAGGATGTAGTGTACCCAAGTGTGGAGTCGCGGCTGCCTCCTGGTGGACGCGGTAGTGTGGCAGGATGTAGTGTACCCAAGTGTGGAGTCGCGGCTGTCTGGTGGACGCGGTAGTGTGGCAGGATGTAGTGTACCCAAGTGTGGAGTCGCGGCTGTCTGGTGGACGCGGTAGTGTGGCAGGATGTAGTGTACCCAAGTGTGGAGTCGCGGCTGTCTGGTGGACGCGGTAGTGTGGCAGGATGTAGTGTACCCAAGTGTGGAGTCGCGGCTGTCTGGTGGACGCGGTAGTGTGGCAGGATGTAGTGTACCCAAGTGTGGAGTCGCGGCTGTCTGGTGGACGCGGTAGTGTGGCAGGATGTAGTGTACCCAAGTGTGGAGTCGCGGCTGTCTGGTGGACGCGGTAGTGTGGCAGGATGTAGTGTACCCAAGTGTGGAGTCGCGGCTGTCTGGTGGACGCGGTAGTGTGGCAGGATGTAGTGTACCCAAGTGTGGAGTCGCGGCTGTCTGGTGGACGCGGTAGTGTGGCAGGATGTAGTGTACCCAAGTGTGGAGTCGCGGCTGTCTGGTGGACGCGGTAGTGTGGCAGGATGTAGTGTACCCAAGTGTGGAGTCGCGGCTGTCTGGTGGACGCGGTAGTGTGGCAGGATGTAGTGTACCCAAGTGTGGAGTCGCGGCTGTCTTATGTGTCTGGTGGACGCGGTAGTGTGGCAGGATGTAGTGTACCCAAGTGTGGAGTCGCGGCTGTCTGGTGGACGCGGTAGTGTGGCAGGATGTAGTGTACCCAAGTGTGGAGTCGCGGCTGTCTGGTGGACGCGGTAGTGTGGCAGGATGTAGTGTACCCAAGTGTGGAGTCGCGGCTGTCTGGTGGACGCGGTAGTGTGGCAGGATGCAGTGTACCCAAGTGTGGAGTCGCGGCTGTCTGGTGGACGCGGTAGTGTGGCAGGATGTAGTGTACCCAAGTGTGGAGTCGCGGCTGCCTCCTGGTGGACGCGGTAGTGTGGCAGGATGTAGTGTACCCAAGTGTGGAGTCGCGGCTGTCTGGTGGACGCGGTAGTGTGGCAGGATGTAGTGTACCCAAGTGTGGAGTCGCGGCTGTCTGGTGGACGCGGTAGTGTGGCAGGATGTAGTGTACCCAAGTGTGGAGTCGCGGCTGTCTGGTGGACGCGGTAGTGTGGCAGGATGTAGTGTACCCAAGTGTGGAGTCGCGGCTGTCTGGTGGACGCGGTAGTGTGGCAGGATGTAGTGTACCCAAGTGTGAAGTCGCGGCTGCCTATTGGACGCGGCAGTGTCCAACAAATGGCAATGTCCAATAGTGCATCCTCTCCCCTGCAGAATGCCCCAGTATTGCACCCTCTCCCCTGCAGAACGCCCCAGTGGTGCACCCAACCCCTGCCTACAAAAACAAACAAATCCTCAAAATCAGTGGCGCTCCTCTGGAGACATCGCACCCCTGCAGACAAGTGCCCCTATCGATCTTTCTGGATCCACCCCTGTGTCAAGTGGAGCAGATCGACTCATGTTTTGTTGTTGATTGATCGTAGTTCCTGAGCGATTTATTTGGGCAAGCATAATAAAGACTGGCAAGATGCAGTCGCACTGAAGAATGGATTCACAAATGTGCCAAATATGTATGTTCGTCACTGCTTCTTCCAATAGCCCAACGAAGCTTGGCACGAGCTATCTTGCATCCTTTTTTCTTCATGTTTTGGCAAAAGGGAACCATCTCCGAGACATGACATACCAATAGCCATATTCCGTTATTCCTAAGGAAATGTTTAGCGCTTCGATAGCAAGTTAGCAATGGTCTTCATTGTCTGCTACATCATATTCTCTCCAGTAAGGCTTAGCCTGCACCAATACATTGGTAGGTCACTGCAAAAGCTCAGACAACACCCTTTTAGATTGCCGAAGCTGCCGACCAACTCCACGTCAAGCTGTTTGGAAACTTTCGTGGACCAACCCTATCGCATTTCGAATTGAGTGACTTGACCTGTTTGTCAAATTAAGGCCTTCGGACAACTCGTCGCATAATAAATCAATACCAAGTTTCCCCGCACTTCTTTTCAACTTTTGGCCGGAATCTCGTTCCTATTAATGAATGTGAGAAACGTCGCCCCTCTAATTACAGCTTCATCTGCACGCACAGTCGCAGAGCCTTCCGGCTGAAATCGATGTTCACCGAAGCCGCGGCAGCACGAGCTCCGTGCTGTGTTCCCGCCAGCTCACCACTGTGCTCCCGCCAGCTCACCACTGTGCTCCCGCCAGCTCACCACTGTGCTCCCGCCAGCTCACCACTGTGCTCCCGCCAGCTCACCACTGTGCTCCCGCCAGCTCACCACTGTGCTCCCGCCAGCTCACCACTGTGCCTCCGCAGCACCGACTGCTCCGCTGGCTATGGTGGTGTCCATTGCACTACTTCTGTTGGGCTGTTAGTTGGTCTGCGATCTCTGGACAAGGCGGCGTGTCACGTGATGCTGATAGCCAGCCGCGACATCCGGCGTCATCCTCCGACTCATCCACTTAGAGGGCTGGGAACCGTCCCGGGCAAGGGCGTGGGCCGCCGAACAGTATCCGTCGCAGCCCGCTCAACCCCTTCGCCACCAAGAGCCGTCCACACAAACTCACACATTATATACGGCTACCCCACTAGGCTCAACCGACTGCTCCAGGAAAACTCAGACAGACCCGACAATAGTCATCAGACTCACACAAACTCACACATTATATACGGCTACCCCACTAGGCCCAACCGACTGCTCCAGGAAAACTCAGACAGACCCGACAATAGTCATCAGACCAGAACCCACAACACAGAGCACGACACAAGCACTGGCGCCATCCCCCATCCCACCGCCCATGCCACACCGTGAAGCACTCAAATTATCACTCCTACCATGCCCACCAGAAACACCCGAAGTACCACCAGCACCACTCACTCGACGCAAAAAAGCACCCTTACAATTATGGACCAATCACAGACTCCGACGATGAATGCATTGGCTCAGACACCTCAGATAACACCCCTCAGACCACCCAAGCACCGACAACAAGAGCAACCAACAAACCAAACGCTACATCTACCAACAAACCACACACCACAACTACCAAGAAATATAAAACGCGCACCAAAACCACCCCACACTAAACAGCATCCGAACAACCAAAATCCGAACAATCCCCCCTCCCACTCTTTCCCAACTCTACCTATGACGTGTAAAAAGAGAGAAAAAAGAACAAACAAAAAAGCAAACAAACAAACAAACGAACTAACAGGCAGGTGTATGGACGCCAACACCACGGCCTAAAAACAACGTGAAAAGGAAAAAAGAAAAGAAAAAAAACAACCAAAAAAAAACAAAACAAACAAAAGAAAATCAAACAAAAACAAACAAAATAAAAACAAACAGACAAAAAACAAAAACAAGCAAACATACAAACAAAAGAGAGAGAAAGACAAAAAGGAACTCAACAAAACTCATCAGTGTATGACATGACATGTATTCTTGCAATGTTCACTCGAAAGGCGATGACCCTACCCTTCCCCCAACTACGCCCCGGCACCGCCCGGGCCACCATCTTCAACTCATCTACCAAGACGTAAACAGCCGATATCACCTGACGGTGGCAGGCTGGTAAACTTCAACCATCATCATCATCACACGGTGGCCGGCTGTTCTTGCTGAAACAACCCGCCACTACAGGGGTAGCGGGACTATGTCTGGCTGTCAATGGCGCCTCACTTTCTCTCTATCCTTTTCGAAATGATGCAGCCTTATGAACGATCGTACTACTGGATTCTCGAAGAGTATTATCTCTCTCTGCTCTGCTATAATATCTCTCGGATCCTGCCTTGGGAACGGATATCAACGCTCTGTCGTTGAGGTCATGTTTGGTACGGGTTGTTCAATCGCGTAGGCTGAATACGTCACAGGTTTGTATGCAATAATCAATGCTGTACCGTCTGATGGTATGTCGGGATGGCAGGGAAAGTTCATGTAGAAGCCGTAGATGAATCACTACTAGGTGTGCCAGTGGACATAGTTAGGCATGTCTAAAGGGTGGGGATCGTTTTTGCTTTCTCGTTATCCGCTGGTGTTAACCCTGTAATCAATGGATAGCTATATGCGCACCAGGTCTCTTCAGTAGCCGGCCTGAGTTGACGACAAACCCGCCTGCTGTAGCATGGCCAATGTCTGGCTGCGCAAATCTTCCAGGAGCTTCCTCCTGCCTGTATGAACTGGTTGGCCAAGCACCTCGGGTTGGATGGCTCCGTCCGGGGGTGTTGTTTTAGATACGTTTTGAGGGACAAGTGCCCCTCAATGTTTGCCTTGCCCCCAATAATTGCAGGTTTTTGCATGGGATCCTATGGAGTGTGTCCTCCAATCCATTTGGGCCCGCCGATTGCCTTCATGTATTGTGCCCCCGCCCCCAATAACTTTCAGAAATCAACACCTGTGAGTCCATCCAGCCCGGCTGGCTGAATCCCCTCCACTCTGGTGGTCGGTGTCTCCGACTGGTTGGTTGCCCTTTACTTCAGTCAGCTGAGCACCTGCGACTGGCTAGAGATGATTCGCTTGGCTGGACTGAGTTTGGCAGCAGATCCACAGTGTGAGCCAACTTTTGACTGACCACTTCATAACTGCGGCAACACAAGTGCACTATCGTTATCACATTGGGTTGGTGTAGAAACCACTCGTGGCCAATGTGCAGTCAGTTCATGTGATATATAACTCTGCCGAAAGTATAATAGTGAATAAGTAAGCATTATATTGCATTGCCTTTACATGTGAAGCAGAGAGTAATATGGCCTACAATATGGTCGACACGCCCATACATCCCAATAACTAACTAACACGTCAAGCAGATCAAATGTGGGTGTAATGGCGTAACGTCGACACTATTAAGTGGGTGCGTGGCTTGTGAACATTACGGTAAGCCAAGGAAGATGGTGTATCCCATCTTCCTTGGCTTAATGGTCGCCGACATGCATGGCCAATATTCATCATCCCAATGGCATGATCGGATGCCAGGTGTAACGTATGATCTTGGCTAATGGTTCCTAACGGTCTCCGACTATGGGAGAAAAACGTGGGATGTATCTGCACCAACCATGTGCGCTCGGACTTGCGAGGTCATACATGGACGCATCTATGCCAGCCATTCGGGGCGGGCTCCGGGCAGGGTTGGACGAAAATATGTTGTTTCGGAATTTTTGCCATCCAGAATACTATCCTCTCCAGAAAATTATCCTCTCATTTTTCACATTTGGAGGTTGAATGCTGCTGTTTGACGATGAACTGCTCTGTGATAAAGCGTTGAAGACGTAATGGAAAGTGCAAACTGAGATTCTGTTGTCGCAGGTTTGGAGAACATATTAGCTCCGTATTCAATTACTACAAACTTTCCCTCTCCACATTCAGGATTACACAGCACAAATCCAACCCGGGCTACGGGGAGGCCACACGAGGGATGTCTCCGCCAACCCGGGCTACGGGGAGGAAACGCCACGTTGTCTGTAAGTTTTCTATAAAGTTTGCAACATTGTATACATCAAAGTTATCAAAGCAAATCATTTCACACTTTGTTCCGACTCAAAGCTGTGGCACCGCGACACGAGTACCTTACCAGCAGGACGCACCACCAAACAGATCACGAGCCAGCACGAGCTGCAGCGATTTGTTCGCAGCGCAGCAATTGGCAACATGCAGCAACTGCAATGAGCAACGCAGTGAAGTAAGAGTGATCGATGACATAGCACAATGTATGCTTTAATTATATTTAGCAATAAATCTGATTTGTATCGTTGTATCCCAGCTGATAGGGATCGACGTTGAATACCACGCCAATAAAAAATCCTCGATGCAAATTCTTCCCGGCTGAAAATCCAATTGTATGAAAGAGTCAAAACTAGAAAACATAACTCTGCGTGCAAGATGGCGTAGGTGAAACGTGGACTCTTCATAACATCGTCAGTTAAAATATGCAACACTCACAGCTTGCGATTTTGTCCGCACTGGTCCGTGCACTAACATGCTTCATTTCAAAGTTAAAAGCCTTTCAAAAGTTGAATCGCCGCACTGGCTGGACAGCTCAAGTTGATTTTTATCCTGCTAGTTGAAGAAAGACCCTCTCGGCTTCCGGCCTCATTCCTCATTCGTAAATAGGCGTCTTCCTTGCAAGAAGACTAAATGTTGGAACATTGCATTATGTTGTAAAATAAGTAAAGCGCTTAATTCAATTATAAATTATTGCTCATAGTTTTTAATTACAATTAATGAATTTATGTTGCAGCGGACGGAAATTATTTCCAATGACACACGAGATACCATCGAATAACCAATTTGATGTCAAATTATCGAAGTTCGAACTGGGTTTCTTCTGACAGGTCAGCTATTGGTGGCGATGGGTGGGCTAGCCGTCAGCTGGCAGGTCAACTATTGGCGAAGAAGGGTGGGCTGGTCATCAGCGGACAGGTCAGCTGTTGGTGACGATGGGTGGGCCATCCGTCAGCTGTTGGTGACGATGGGTGGGCCAGCCGTCAGCTGTTGGTGACGATGGGTCGGCTGGTCATCAGCTGACAGGTCAGCTGTTGGTGACGATGGGTGGGCCAGCCGTCAGCTGTTGGTGACGATGGGTGGGCCAGCCGTCAGCTGTTGGTGACGATGGGTCGGCTGGTCATCAGCTGACAGGTCAGCTGTTGGTGACGATGGGTGGGCCAGCCGTCAGCTGTTGGTGACGATGGGTGGGCCAGCCGTCAGCTGTTGGTGACGATGGGTCGGCTGGTCATCAGCTGACAGGTCAGCTGTTGGTGACGATGGGTGGGCCAGCCGTCAGCTGTTGGTGACGATGGGTGGGCCAGCCGTCAGCTGTTGGTGACGATAGCTAGGCTGGCGGCCAGCTGATAGCTGCTGGTCATATGCAGTCCTGTTGGCAGACCGGTCGATCTGGTAAGTGCTCTCCACCAGCAGCGACGGACGGACGTGGTGCGATCAACTCACGGCCTCATCATCGAAGCAAGGGCCGGCCGTGCCTCTGGCTCGGCAAATTAAACAGGAAGCCCGGATAGCCGACAGGGGCGGCTGACTCTCCGAGGCTGACTCCGTGGCTGACTCCGTGGCTGACTTCGTGACTGACTTAGTGGCTGATTCCATGGCTGACTCCATGGCTGACACCGCAGGCTGGCTTCCAAAGACGGCTGGAGCCGACTCCAGAATATCCCCGCCCCCTGCCGTGTCATCAGAATATCGCGCCAACGACCAGAACCGGAACGAGTTGCATGGGATTATTCTCATGCCTGGTGCGTGGTTTCTGTATTGATTCACTTGACGCTGGCACGTGCTATCAAAGTGAGGAGACACGGTGCGAGGTCTCCCAGGTGCCCAATCTACTGCGCTGCGCGAAGTGTACGACACTGGGGGGCTCCCCATTGTCTCGTGCAAATTCCAAGCGGTGCGTTTCTTACAGCTATGGATCGGCTGACTTTATATCGTGTTTTTCAATGTGTCAGCATGAGCGCACATAATACCCGATTCTGCCAATCTGTTCGATTGAATTAAGTTTGAGGGGTGCTTAAGACTCGTCGCTAGCACTGAAGTCCCTGTTGCTAGCCTATTGCGTCCAGGCTTGAATATAGTCGAAATAAATATATTTTTTGTACTTTACGATTTCGTGAAAAAGTAAACGTGAGCTTGGCTATATTGACTATAAGTTTAAATTGATGGAAAATCTGCAATAACTGACTTAGGTGTGCATGAACTGTAAGAATTTAGCATAGTTTTACAAATGCGTCTTTTGGTCATACATTATTTTGTAGGCAGTTTGGGTATTAACTTTTTGATGCCGTGGGTGTGAGTGAGTACACGCGACATTGTGCCTAGCAGTTCAGCAAAATCTCGTAAAACCACTGACATAATAGCAAAATACGTCTTCTTTCAAAATAGTTCAGCAAAACCTCGTAAAACCACTGACATAGTAGCAAAATACGTCTTCCTTCAAAATACGTCCTTTCGACACTGAATTAAAATTACTGCATAGCTATTTGGTTCTTTCTTACCCAATTATTTTGATATTGCCTAGGAAAGTAATCATAAAAGCAAGTTCGATAACATGTTTTATCTTCCGATACGTGTCCTTGGAATTATCCACAATCCATTATCTACATATCGATCCAATTAATTATTTGCACAGCACGATATACTGAAGTTCCAAGACCTCCTACATGGGCGGTATTAATATATTATTTTACGAGATTTAAGGGGCATCATGCCTTCCTCTCTTTTGGGCGAGTTTATTTCTCGAGACCAAGGAAGCACCAAAGTTCCACGACACTTTCACATACCATCTTTGACCACAAATGGCAGATGTTCCTTATCACTTTGCATTGCCCGTAAAACCTGGAACAGTATGATTTTCACAAAATTGTACAAAAAAGCAAGACGTACTAATTCAATTATAAGCTTAAATAAGTGATAAGTAACGTAGCCTTGAAAGCGCACGTCGATTATATATTCAATGCTTACATTTCTCGAGAACACATATCTAACTTCAAAATGAATGCCCGTGAAGGGCTTAAACAGAGTAACTGGATATGGGAACCTTTTGTACTTTATCTTCGGCAACTTTACCGAATTATTAACTAGTATTGCTTTCTCTCCACTTCGTTGCCTTTTCAATTTTCCATTTAGTAGATAAAGCCTTTAACCTTTTGCTTAGTTAGTTGTACTTTAGTGTGCATTTGGTCGCGCCAGTGCCTAATTATTGGCAATGTTGGACTACTCTGGGTCTCTACTGGCTGCGCTACTTGCCTGAGGGAATTTCAGTACAACTGTTGTATTCTGGCATACGATGTCTGGTTCTGTCCAGTCCATCAGCGTATAAAATTCGGGGAGTGGTGTCACTTAACGTGATTTGTTACCCATCCCTTCTTCTTCACTCACTGGAAGCATGGCGTGCTCAGGTCACCTGGGCATGGAGCAACACTCCTGTTACTTACTGATGGGTATGGGCAAAAAAGTTGTACGTATCGACCCACGGCTGGCCAACATGATATTTTCCCCTTGGCAGAAGATTCGTATGACGTCACTGATCGGGAATTAGATAAGCAATTTCCTTCCCAAGAAGACTACTGCATCATATTCATGCGAAAATAAATGATATATTAACAGTAATCGGAAGACATGAATATCGCCGACGGCCATTGATGATTGATTGACGGGAAAAGCACAATGCCGGCAATTGGTCCAGGCTTCTGTCTGGCCGAAGCTAAATTCCAATAATATTTCACTGAGCATTAGCGCAGTGAAACGAAAAACTCATTTCAAATGTGGCTTACCTTGTCTCCAATCTTAAGCAATGCACAGTTGACCAGCCCACTTTCGGAAGTGCGTGCCCAGTCTGAATAGCTGCGACCTCCTTGAATAATGCATCGGCCGGATCCACCCTGAGCATGTCGTCCGTGCAGCACGGTCGCGGGAGCAGATAATCAATATGCAGGCCGGACCAATATGCAGGCCGAACCGGCTTCCCCTTGTAAGCGGAAGCTGCAGCGTTCGATGCTCTGCCACCGATGTACTGATTGCCAGGACAACAAAGGGTGCTGGCGCGTGCATGTGTGAAGTGCACACAAATGAACACAAGTTGAATGGACGTGTAAAGTGCACCTGTCGCCTCATGTGCGAAGCTATCGCAGAGATCAGCAACGTTCACGGTAGTGGGTGTTGCTGGTCAGCAGCCTTACCCATCGTGTTCAGCTGCGTGCCCGCTGTGTCGCCGACACAGTAGTCACCACCACACGACTCCCTAAACCCGTGGTACCTCTCGTCCAGAGGCTGGTGATCAGTGTGGCGGGTGGTCAGGACTCGTAGCCTCTCGGATGTACGCATCCAGTACCATCATCCCCCTCCCCTTCCCGCTCCTCCTCCTTACACTCCGGTCCCGTCCTGAGCCTCGAGAACCACAGGGCACCTCCTACTCCGGTTCCCTTTGTGGTCCACGAGCGCCACCTCCACCTCCCCACTCCAGTCCCCTCATGGTCCGCGAGCGCCGCTATCCACTTACCGACTCCGGTCCTCTCGTGGTCCATGAGCGTCGCCTCCACCTCCCCACTTTGACCCCTTCATGGTCCAAGCGCCACCGTTCACCTACCCACTCCGGTCCCTCGTGGTCCATGAGCGCCGCTTCCACCTTCCCACTCTGGTTCTTTCGTGGTCCACGAGCACCGCCTCCACCTTCCCACTTCGGTCCCCTGGTGGTCCGCGAGGGCCGCCGTCCACCTCTCCACTCCGGTCCCTTTGTGGCCCGTGGACACCGCAGTCCATTCATCCACTCATTCAAAATGTCGCACTCTTTAGCAATATAGCGTAAGTATGCACTTGCACTGATTATGCGTACAAAACTCAAACACCAAGTATGACACGCCACGCAAATAACCTTCTTGGTTCGGCACGCCTCAACAAAGCCCACTACTGCTTATGAGTCACTCCCTCATTCACTCCGTGGTGACGCGCTGAGCGCGAATCGTGACTTCTTGGAGCATTAACATGACCTGTAATAGCCATGCATGTAAGAAGTAGAATCGCATAGCTGTGCACGCCGCTGTGGCTGTTTGGCTGAGTGTGCGACAGCATGGGCATCCCTATCTAAGATGGCGCTCTATGTGGCACGCGTGGGTGTTCCTCTCCGAGTGTCCATTTACTCAGCCGAGTGGTACACTTGCCTTCCGTTTAATGTGCGGGGGTACCCTTCACTATGGCTGGCCCCTAGGAACGTAGGATGTGCTGCTCCACACCCATTATTACTGTTAGACTGCGCCGCTTCACAGTTATGCGTTGCGTGACAGTCTACAAATTTCACCACTGTTCAGCCGTAGGTATTCGCTTGTGCGGTTGTCACGTGGTCATTTGCCCTGCAGCCATGCAGTGAGAAACACGGGTCTACGCTGTTCCCGCCTTGCATTCCTCAGTCGGCCAAACAACATTGGCAGCTCAGCAAGCGGTCCACCACTGAGACAAGCAGCATTTGATCGCTGTGGATTCCGGACTTCGGCAACACAGAATGAGCTGGAAGTGTTAGAAGGAGCTCTGTTGCAAAGGATATAGTGAAAGGAGATGAGAGGTTTATGATGTCAACGGAGCATTCTCTTACCATAAAATAATAATATAATTTCTAATCTTTGCGCTTTTCAGAAATTTCGTCCGAATTCTTGCTAGGGTGGCTTTATGAACCAGGATCAAATTGCTAAACAGACCTTGTTGCGTGAGCCCTGGCCGTATCACCCGATCCATGAATTGCAGTTTTACAGTATAAATTTGGCAAAACGCTTCACGTGTTGTCAATACACCGACAGGAGCACCCGGTAGCTCGCTCTCGACCTTATCGTGCCAATTGCCAACTGACCCTCCCAACCGGGGACTAAAAGCGAGCGCGCGAAGCGACTCGAACCCAGCATCGCCAGGACATCGGAGACGGGTGCAAGATAGCGCTCTAACCAACTGAAACACCGAGGCGGCAAGCGTTGAGGCGGCACTTGTTTGCTTAATTCATATTCATTGGCAAGTCGATTAGTTACTTCATTAAATTACACCTATTTCATTGAGAATCACAAAATGTTGGGCGTAAGGCATATGTTGCAGGATATCTTATTATTTATTGCATATGTTGTGCACTTTACCGCAAGCGACATATACAGAATTCCGTGGGAATAAAATATTTCTTCACGGGGATACCATCCAACTATTTTACCACAAAAGTTTTTACTTGATGTTTCCTTAGAACGACATGTAACCGGGCCATTTGTCATTCTTGGTGTGAAACTACCGTTAATTATTTGAAGACTGAGCAGGTTTTAATACCCTAGTCGTGTTTTGAATTGCAGCATCTGGAGCATCAATCACGCCCATAGGGCCAGTGACATACGCTTTCCAGCACCAAGCCATGCTTTTGAAAAATGTCGGGAACAAGGACCAACTAATTTGCACCAACCTGAATCGTTTACCAGATTAAATGGCATCAACGGTGTGGTGTGTGTGATGTATATATATATATATATATATATATATATATATATATATATATATATATATATATATGTATATATATATATATATAGATATATATACATAGATATATATTATATATATATATATACATATATATGTATATATATATATTTAACCACTTCCTATGCTTTTGTATCCTACCCGGTTTCGTCTCTTGGTAAAAGGCACGTGTTGTCGCCAGTGCACTGCATCAGAGCACTGCAGTGGCTTTTATATCCGGTACGAACATCAATTTGGAAAAGGTCAACGCATTGCACTCATCAATGCATGGAGTCACAGACCACATCGAACAACCAACGAAGAACAGGACGTTGTGTGATAATTCACACATTGATGGAGGGAGGCATCGAATCGCTCGATGTCATACAAGTATAAAAAATCGGTTAACATGCAAGGAAATAGCGAATGCTATTTTTTTACATGTAATAGTGTAACAATAAACATAAGATGCACGTTATATGTGGTATTGCATGTAAGATTCAATTGTTGGTTGATAAATGTGCAACGATTCCATGATGCACCTTTCTCAAAAAGAACGAACCAATTAAAGTAGGTGTTCAGTTCGTAAACCTGAATGAGCGGAATACTAGGATTGTGATCTGACTGTCTACTTTGATATTTGAGTTGCCCGTCAGAAAGGTGCCACACTGAAACGTTGGGAATTTATAAAGTAACATTTGGATATAAAATGAAACAATACACATAACAACCGTTCTATACCGATCCAAATTGTCTCACTACTGAACAATATTACAATAGCGTGACGTTCAAGTCCCTTGGGCTCTTGGGCGGGTGTGGGTGCGTTCGAATCTGGAATACGTTCATCACAAAGTTATTCGGTGCGCCACGAGTCAAGTGCAGCGACGCAGCCAGGATTCTCTAAGGGGGTGGGCCGATAAAAACAAAATGTGAAGAAACAGAAAGCCTTCGGCGGGCGAAGTGCGCCGAAAACTTTGGGTTTTGCGTCGCGAAAAATGCCAAAATTTATCGATTGATCTCGTGTATGTTTGGATTCTTAGGCTGGGGAGGTGGACCCCCGCCCCCTGCTTGGCTGCGCCTCTGCTCAAGTAACAATGCAGGGAATGTGATGTTCACGATTCCACAGGCTACAACAATGTGTTGCAATAGTATCTCGCACATGATGTATTGTCATTCACGTATGATAATGATCTGTGTCTTACTGTACGTTTCTGACCGCGAATGTTAACGAGCACACTGACGGGATTATGAAATCAACTGGTGAGAGGGTAACAATTTAGCCCAGTTGACTTGGATGAGCAAAATGCTAATCCCATGTTTCACTTCGGCAATCCACGGAACGGAAAGGAATGTCTTTAGCATGTTGGTCAAAGTGCATGTCTGCTTTTTGGGTGTATAATAAAATTGGCTTATGCCATGCTAGAAAGTACGATTACTCTTGGGTCGCGTAGGTTTGCAAAACCGTGGTTTAACAGAATGTATTAATATCACGGTTGGTGTTAATCTTACCGTGCAATGGCCTATATTATACAAAGCTGGAGTGCAATAACCTTTATATTATACAGTGCCTAAGTGCTGACATGTAGAGCCAGTCCATTTGCTATTCACCCCTCACAACTGCACGGACGGTTAAATTGGAAATTACATACAACTCACATGAAAGCCGGCATGGGAGACAACTAATATACCGATCGTGAGTGGAGCATTTTATATTAATCACGAGCAGGAGACGATTGGTTTAAACATGATATATAAATAATTCATGGTTTAATATACTAATATACATGGTTTAATAACCACATACGGCTTAGCTGATTTTGTGCACTTCTTGTGGTAAAATTATTTTACCGCACGCCGCAACTATAAGGATGGAAAGCTAACTCGCTGCGTCTTCGAATGTTTTCACGCAGCAGGTCAGACCGAGGCCCTAGAATTTCGCCAGCTCAAAGACGGTATTGACAACAAAGGATATGTATCTGGCGGACTATTATCTGTCAGATACATTGGCTGGATAATGAAAGGCACAAAATTTCCTTTCTCACACCGTCAAAATATAATTGCGTGCTACGTGGCCTGTTTGTAGAATGCAGAATACAGTGTGGAAAATTGTTATTCTGCGCTCTCGCTCGGCATCATCCATAACGTCGTTTTACATATATTACGTTTTGAATTACATTTCGCAATATGTCATTCATTCCTGCATGCTATTTGTATGTTTCATGGCTTTTGTAATTAAGAGCCTAAACAGTGTAGTGTTAGGTTGCCTATGTAGCCCATTTATTGAAGTTAAACATCTGATAGTATGAGAAATATCTTACTAAACTTGTGCTGTAGATTTAATTTTATCGTCTCGTTCTAAAACCTGTTTTGCACTCGACCTTCTGTCTCGTGCGAAGTGTTCTTTTTTAGAACTTGAATCACAATTATTTCCCAGCACCGTTTAGTGGTATATAAAGCTGGCATGGAGGGCTGCCTGAGTTTCTATTGGAGTGGAACAAAAAAACAGTGTGTGATTGAAAGCTGCCCATTATGAAACATCATGGCGTTTTTCTGGTCGGTATGCCTCTTTGTCACGTCACTTCCCTTTCAGCGGAATACTTCATAGTCTTTAGCCGCTCTCACTATACTCGGATGGCTTAGAACAATGGTGGACTTTCTCAACGGTGTCGGTCTCCATATTCGGAAAATCCCGCCGTGCTTCGGTGGTGGTCCATGAATCCGTCGTCACGCTATTGTAGTATTGTTCAGTAGTGAGACAATTTGGATCCGTATAAAATGGTTGTTATATGTAGTGTTTCATTTTATCTCCAAATGTTACTTTATAAATACCCAACGCTTCGGTGTGGCACCTTTCTGAAGGGAAATCAAACATCAAAGTAGACAGTCAGGCCACAATCCTAGCATTCCGCTGATTCAGGTTTACGAACTGAACATCTACTTTCATTGGTTCGTTCTTTTTTGAGAAAGGTGCATCATCGAATCGTTGCACATTTATCAACCAACATTGGAATCTTACATGCAATACCACATATAACGTTCATTCTATGTTTATTGTTATACTATTACATGCAGAAAATATCGTTCGCTATTTCCGTGCATGTTAACCATTTTTTTTATACTCGTATGACATCGAGCTAATTGGAGGCCTCCCTTCATCAATGTGTAAATTTTCATTCAACGTCCTGTTCTTCGTTGGTTGTTCGATGTGAACTGTGACTCAATGCGTTGATGAGTGCAATGTACCTTTTTCAAGTAATTGATGTTCGTGCAGGATATAAAAGCCACTGCAGTGTTGTGATGCAGTGCACCGGCGCCAACACGTGCATTTTACCAAGAGACGAAACCGGGTAGGAAACAAAAGCATAGAAGGTGGTTAAATACACACACACACACACACACACACACACACACACACACACACACACACACACACACACATTCACAGATCACCACATCCACACACCACACACACACCACACCGTTGAACCCATTTAATCTGGGAAACGAATCAGGTTGGTGCAAATTAGTTGGTTCTTGATCCGAACATTTTTCAAAAGCTGGAAATACTGTGCTGGAAAGCGTATTTCACTGACCCAATGGGGCGTTATTGATGCTCCTGGTGCTGCAATTTAGCATAGACTATGGTATTAAATCCTGCTCAGTCTTCAAATAATTAACGGTGGCTTCACACCAAGAATGACACATCCTTCGGTTACATGTTGTTCTGAAGCAATATAAAGTAAAATCTTTGTATGGTAAAATAGTCGAATGGTATCCGCGTGAATAAATATTTTATCCCCATGGAATTCTGAATATGTCGCTTGTAGTAGAGTGCACAACATATGCAATAAATAATATGATATCATGCAACATATTCCTTACGCCCTAAAACATGTGATTCTCAATGAAGCAGATGCAATTTAAGCAAGTAACTAATTGACTTGTCAATGAATCTGAATTAAGCAAGCAAGTGCCTCCATCGGACTTCCCGCCTCGGTAGCTTAGTTGGCTAGAGCGCTGTCCTGCACCCGTCTCCGCTGCCCTGGCAATGCTAGGTTCGAGTCGCTTCGCGCGCTCGCTTTTAGTCCCCGGCTGGGAGGGTCAGTTGGCAATTAGCACGATAAGGTCGAGAGCGAGCTGCCGGGGTCGCCGTGTCGGTGTATTGACGGCACGGGAAGCGCTTTGCCAGATTTAGACTGTAAAACTGCAATTCATGGAATCATGGCCAGGGTTCACGCAACCAGCTCTTTTTAGCAATTGGATCCTGGTCCATAAAGCCACCCCAGCAAGAGTTCGAAGTGCATTTCTAAAACGTATAAATGTTGGACATTCTATTAGTATTTTGGGGCCAGAGAATACTTTATTGACATCATACACCTCCCATCTCCTTCCGCTACATCTTTGCAACTGAGCTTTTTCTAACCTTTCCCGCTCATTCTGTGTTGCTGGAGTCAGAAATCCGCAACTATCAATTGTTGCTTGTCGATAGAAGTCCAGTAGCCTGCTCGTTGAACTGCCAATATTGTTTCGCCGACAGAGGAATGCAAGGCGGGAACAGCGAAGACCCGTGTTTACCACTGCATGGCTGCAGGGCAAATGGTCGCGTGACGACCACACACGCGAATCCTATGGCTCGGACGCTGACCGGTGGCGAAGCTGGTAGACTGTCACGCAACGCATAACTGTGAAACGGCGCAGCCTACCAGTAATTTTTGGTGTGGAGCGTCACAGCCTACGTTCCTAGTGAGCCAGCCATGCTAAGGGTACCCCGCACATTAAACCGAAGGCGAGTGGTACCAGGAACATATTGGCCGTTCCGTTCTTCCAGCAGGTTGGATGCGTGTCGACCCAGCCTCTGTTGGTGACGCATGGTGACTGACGTAGAATAAAAGTACAGGACGCGTCATTCAATCATAAGGTGGTGACATGTCTGGTCACGGGCGCAAAATGACCAACGTAGTCGGCGCGCCCCAAAAGCACCAATCCACCACCACACCACAGCACCTGTGCAACTCATCCGCGATGCGCCTGCGAAAGCAGTCTATCAGGCAAGTGGATTTGATCCGTACATGTTTGCATCCAGCAGTGTGCAGGTCATCCAAGGGAATGCAGAGCAGAGGAGCAGATCAATGATTTACAGATCAGAGGAGCTCGGAGCTGCAAGCTGTGGACCTGATCGAGCTCGAAGAACTGCCCATGCTACGGATTTTGGGAATCCGATAGCACAATTGAATTGGCGCGTTCTCCATTCATGTGAACCAGAGGAACAAACCAGCGTCAAGAATAGGGATCCTGTCGGTGATGAGCTCTGTGTTCGACCCGCTTGGATTTATATCGGCTTTTGTGATTTCAAGGACGACTTCTCCTGAGGGAACTGTGTTGTGTAGATCTTTCCTGGGACGAGCCTGTGTCGGAGAATGCATGGAAGACGTGGAAGAAGTAGACGCTGGGCAAAGGGTGTCAGCATACCGAGATGCGATGCAACAGGAGGATTGGCACATATCAGAGCAAAGGATCTGTACCATTTTCCCGACGCTAGTATAGAGGGTTATCTCCAGTACAGCTATCTTCGGACTGTTGACGAAGCTGGCAGAATTAGCCGCTCGTTTGTCATCAACAAAGCTCGTGTGTGGCTCTCAAAGGCGATGACAATTCTGAGATTGGAGCTGTCGACGCCTGTGCTCTCGGTGAAAATATGCTGCTTCTGGCGGCAGGAATCAACAAGGCTTCGGGACGTCACGAGGAGCTTCTGGACCGGTAGTAAGGTCGTACTGCAGTATATATCGAACGAAGTGCGTAGATTCCATTTATGTGTGGCGAATTGCGTGCAGCAGACTCACCAGACAATTCTGTCTGAGAATGTGGTGAGGACACACAACTTGCAGCATGTGGAATGCATCAATGTAAAATCTGACCGCACTTCGATGATGACATGCAACATAGTCGGACGTCAAATGTGAATGGAGCATTGATAGTGCTCAGGGATAATATACTGAATCGGACAAGCAGTGCCACTTCAGCTCCACATAAAGTACGTGTATTTTTGCTACCCTTTTCTATAGGCAAAGCATTTGTGATGTGTGATTTCATTGATTTGAAGCGCATCACGTGATACGTGATGGAAGAATTAGCGTGAGATGCAGTAGTAGTAGTATGCAGTAGTATGCAATGAAGCTGCAATGTATTTTCTATTCTTATAGGATTTTACGACAATATACAACAATCAATGCACCACGATACTTTCTTTGTAAAGACGCATGTATGATAACCACTGGCTGCAAATATTTCAGTGCAAGAAGATTGTAAAAGTGACAGAATGAATAAGAGACACGTCATGTTTCACATGTGTTCATCATTGACTACGTCATTTATTAACTACATCAGAGGCAAGGATCTTTGCCCCTAACCTACGAAATCAACTAGGCTGACATGTAAAGACCAAAGGTGGGCGCGCCGCTGAATTTTGGTACTTGCGCCCGCGCCCCTGCGCCGGCGGCGATGCCCACCTGCGCCCGCGCCGCTGCGCCGCTATTTTTGGCCCCTGCAGTTGCGCCCCGCGCCGCTGCGCCGCTGCGCCGCGCGCCGCTATTAATGAAGTATGCCTATACAAAAACTATGTGCAGTGCCAAAGTTTCTACCTATTTAGCCCCTAAAAAACCAGTTTTAGGCTATAAAAAAGTCATTTTTATTGAAAATACAACTTATAATTGGCATCACAGTTACCTATATTCACATTAAAGATTAAACTATGGCCCGTGAGCTATATTGCTCGGCCGGCGGTAAATTTAGCCAGATTGGCCCCGCCCACTGAGTCTGAGTTTCTGTCTCTACTCATCCTTCTACTCAATGTCCTCCTCCTCCTTGTCCTCCATGTTAGGCTCCAAGTACTTGCACCCCATAAGCTTCAGGTTGCCGCGGAGGAAGACCAGCTGCTCAAAGTTGCAGGCCGTCAGGGAGGCCCTTTTGGGCCTCAAGATGTCCCCGGCGACGCTGAACAGCCTCTCCACTGCAGCAGAGCTGGGGAGGGCAGTGTTGTATTTAATGAACATGTCCACCCAGGCCTCCCTGTGCTCCATGGGGAACATCTTGATGGTCAGGGGTCCTCACTGTGGGCCCGCTTCCAGGACCGCATGGCGTTGTTGAGGACCTCATCCAGATCCTGCCTCCCCTCCTCAGGAGCGTCCTCATCGTCCATGAGTAGGTCGACAATGTCCTGGCGTCTGGGCTGTGAGGGGCCAGCCTCTGAAGGACTTATTTCTGAAGGATTGCAATGAACAAAACTGAAGTGTCTGTGGGGTGTTGCCTTTACAATGGCACCCCAATTACTTTTTTATTACCTTTTTTCTATTACAAAAATGCAATGTCTGAGTCTGTCTCAGTCTGAGACCTTTCAGATTACCCTATAAAGTCAAAACGCTACCATAAGGTTTTAAAGGTTTAAAGGTTTTAAAGGTTACCAAAAGTTTTAGTAATGTATATATAACTTTACAGGTAGTTACTTTTACTAATGTATATGGTTAGTATAATTACTTATAATACTACACGTAACAGGTAGTCAGGTACATATGTGTTTGCCGCGTCGGATTCTTAGGTCGTCTTTTATCGCTCGCTAAAGCTGGGCAGCGGCGCTGACAGCGGCGCGGATTTTTTACTTGCGCCGCGCGCCGTTGCGCCGTTTTTTTTTAGAATTTGCGCCGGCGCAGCGGCGCAGCGGCGCAATTTGCGTGCGCCGTGCCCACGTTTGGTAAAGACACATGCATTCACAGACACACACAGACACACAAACATAAGCATGCACGTATGCGCACACACGCACACTTACACACGCACACTCACACGTACACGTATTCGTACGCACGCACACACACCACGTACGCACGCACACACACACCACGTACGCACGCACACACACCAGGTACGCACGGAAGACAGCTAGTTCCCGAAGAATAAGCTAACCTACACATAATCCTGGAAATGTGCAAACTTCGGCATGGGTTGTACGCCGGCAAAATTCCAACAGGGGTGGTAACCGCACGCACGCACATCACCATGTACACCATCATCGTGTACATCATCATCGTGTACACCTGATAACCATTCCCCAAAACAGGTCACGGCCGGACAGCCCGAGTGGAGACCTTACTAGTACCGCTTCAGAGAAGTATTTAGGTCCGTTGTGCAGACGTGTAACTAAGTGGCAGCTTTTCACCTCTCAATTATGCAAATTGGACCATTCTGCCCATCTTTGATTTGCTTCCAGGCAAACACTGCATCCATCTCTCTCTCTCTCTCTCTCTCTCTCTCTCTCTCTCTCTCTCTCTCTCTCTCTCTCTCTCTCTCTCTCTCTCTCTCTCTCTCTCTCTCTCTCTCTCTCTCTCTCTCTCTCTCTCTCTCTCTCTCTCTCTCTCTCTCTCTCTCTCTCTCTCTCTCTCTCTCTCTCTCTCTCTCTCTCTCTCTTTCTATCTCTTTATCTTTCCTTCTACATATCTTACTCTTTCTACATCTAGTACTGCTCTGCTTTTACATTTGTTCTATTCATCTAGATCTGCGCCAGGTCGACATATTCATATTGCAGTCGGAGTGGCGAATTTTGTTTATCAGCATGGCCATCTGAACGCATTCAGAGCCTTGCATTCGGGTGCATCAATCTCCCGAAGTTTTGAAATCCATCTAGCTGGTGGTCTAGTTTTGTCCTGTCTGACATAGATAGCAATACTATGAAACATTATGGGATTTGGAATGGACTGATATCCACCAAAATGAGCTTCAAGTTTGATTATTCGCATTTTTCCATGTGTCTAGGAAGGTGCTGATGAGACAGCTTCGTCGTTTCGAATTCAACATTGGGTAGAAAATGATATATACCACTACATAGCTGATTACCAGACGCCATTATTAACAGCCAGCCTTACCACTTAGAGTCCCCTTGGATTAGATGAAATAATACTTTTTGGGGGTAAAAGTTGATGAATTTCGAATTATTTTATAATTAATCATTATTTAAGCAGTATAGGCAATCACATGTATGTTCAATTAATGCAGACTATGCATATATATATATATATATATATATATACATATATATATATATATACATATATATATATATATATATATATATATATATATATATATATATATATATATATATATATATATATATATATATATATATATATATATATATATATATATATATATATATACATATATGCATAGTCTGCATTAATTTAACATACATGTGATTGCCAACATACAGCTTCGAGGCCTTCACGGCCGGCCTCGCCATCCCAAGCGGCTCTGCATCTTCACCTGAGTTATTCGGGCGAATCTCCCAGGCGCTGGCCGCGGGGCTTGACCTCTCTTCGGTATGCGGTGTGATGTCCACTTGTCGGTCAGAGCTTACCGAAGCGCCCGATCGGATCAAGGCGGATAGTGTCGCCCCTGGCTCATCACATGAGCATGTGACCCCTGGTGGCAAAGGTCAGCAGGTCATATAACAAGATGGTGACATCATCCACCGACAGGCCATCGAGAAGACGCCACGGGATCAGTCCCAGTCTTAGTCTCGGTGAGAGCGGACACAATTTTGCAAAAGGCGTAGTCAGCTCTTTCATACATCCGCGAGTGACATGTGCAATGCCACCGTCTGGTCCGCATATCGTGTGACGGTTGATACTATCAGTGAATCATCGGCATTTTCCGGATGCAATTTGCTGCTGTCAAATTACCTCAACTATCTGAAGTTGGAAGCGTGTGGTATTAGGTCAGTCTATCGCTGAGCTACTTAAAAACATCTTTCACAATGTGAAAAGAATAGGCCTTACACGTCAGCGGACGAAGTGTTGGAATGCTGGCTGCAGCATATATGGAGATACATTTCGGTGATGTGCAAGGCCGTAATTTAATACCAATACTTGTATCCTTTATAAAATTATTAACGTCAACTATGAATTATGCTCATTTTGAAGATTGTTGCTAGAGATGTATATAGGTGCCGACTGCTTAATCTACCTTCGTCTTGCTGAGGGAACTGTCCTATTTATATTAAGTGTACATTTGAGAACATGCATTGACGTATGACGGTCTGCCTCTTCTTTTCAGAATTTGAAAAATCAAATTATGACGACAAATCTGTGGGTGGAACAGGTAAGACCAACCAGACATGCTTTTGCTAATCTGTTTTTTTATCTGTTGTCTATACGGCATTATGCTTTGCGTTCGCATTTTGCAGATAATTAATATGCCGATGAACCGACTATGTATAACATAATTGTATAACAATAATTATACTTGGCAATTGTGCAGGAATTATTAAAAATGTGGCCACATCGTCTGCTGAATGGGATTGCATTAGTTTCTGAGGTCAATTTTGTTCCATTGCTGAACACCTTTGGGAATGGAACCATTTCCATGGATAGGTCGTATGACGGTGGCGGTTTTTCGTCACTAATCAGTGTCGGTGAAGTGTGGATCCGCGGATAGGTCGTATGACGGTGGTGGTTTTTCGTCACTAATCAGTGTCGGTGAAGTGTGGATCCGCGGATAGGTCGTATGACGGTGGCGGTTTTTCGTCACTAATCAGTGTCGGTGAAGTGTGGATCCGCGGATAGGTCGTATGACGGTGGTGGTTTTTCGTCACTAATCAGTGTCGGTGAAGTGTGGATCCGCGGATAGGTCGTATGACGGTGGTGGTTTTTCGTCACTAATCAGTGTCGGTGACGTCCGGATCCGCGTTAATTGCATCAATTGGCCATTTGTCAATACGGGCACCTTGGTGTATATGGTGGTTGTTGATCCTCAACTACTGAGGAATCAAATGGTACAAACCTGTAATTTGTTCAAACAGATGTCTGCTTTGTTGTAGAGTTGGAACGATTATAAGCTGAACTGGGAGCCAAGAGAGTACGGAGGAGTGCAGGTGTTGCACGTGCCATCTGACCATATTTGGCGGCCAGACATCGTACTCTACAACAAGTGAGTCGATCCGGCTGGAAATAGGTGGACCAGCCACTCATCTGTCACCACATCTGAGAAGCGTGACCACATCTGGGCATCACCAGCGCGTACTTCAATGCCCAAACCTTCTAGAGTTATGCTTCGCGAAGTATTCATTTTGCCCCTTCTTTCTTTTCGCCCACGTGTTGAGTCCAGTATTTCTCAAGCTTTTCGTAGAGTAATCACACAAGTTTCCTCGGTTTTCTGTGAGATTTACCTTGCCATGTAACAAACGAAGCCATGTTGAGGTTGGGATCGGATGGTTGAAATGACTGCAGTATTTGGTATGTGTTGATGCAGCTGCTCAAAGCTGTTACAACGAGAACGGTCATTCTTCCACCCTTATCCCTCTTGGACCTCCGCCCTTCCACACAAACTATTATCGAGAAAAAGCTAAAACTGTAAATGCGTATGCATCCTCGCATACAGTATGATCCGCCATAAACCCAAGTTCCGGTTCAATTAGTATATTTCAAAATTACGACAGGAAATTATATACAGGTAGTGATTTGGTTTGCTCGCCTTCGTTGCTGATGCACAAAATATTTGCAATATAGTATGCCTATTTGGTTTATCAATATTTCACGAATGCAGCCATATATTGCATACCCACTACCCGCTCACGGCCCCACCCACCGTAAAGGTAGTTCATCAGGCTAATGTTAGCCATGGGATCATCAGGCTAATGTTAGCCATATATGAGACATATCAACTCACGGCTTTACGCATGACAAAAGTTAACTCATCCCTGGCATCATTAGGCTAAATTAATGGGTATATTTCGTCATACATGCTTGCAATTGTCTATCCAGCACACGATTTGCACAAACGTAAACTTTGCACAATAAAAGCGGTGCTATCATCCCTTATGCTTGGAAGATGCTACGCATCATATAGATATCAAGTAAACATTCCAGCCGTCAACCACAGATCAACTATAGATCAGCATCGAAGAGCCGTCCTCTGGCTACATTTCCTCTTCACAGGCATGACAAATGAAATGGTTCCAAAATATCGAGGTGGACGGGAGGAAATGTCTTCTCACCGTAGCATCTGTCGGGTTGATATCCCTCCTTCATACACTGAAAAAGCAACCGCACCTCTCCGTTGAGCTGCACAGTCTGAATGCAAAACAGGGCAAAAACCCACTACATGTCCTTGTCAGAGAACTTCCCGAACATGACAGAGACGCACGTGATTAAGCCATCATATTTATCTGTGGTGGAAACCCCATCACACTTCCTTAGACCCGCCACTTTCAGCCAAATGGTATGTATATGTGTACAGTTTTAACGAATGGTAAATGCTACACAAAGAGCCTAACAGGACTAATCTAGACGCCCGCGCTCGAGAATAGGCTTGTCGAAACGAGCATTCCAATTTTCAAAAAGCATCAGACATTCCAAAAGCCGTCCACCTCACTCCAACCTGGAACCGCCCTTGATTCGATGCATTTTTATATCACTGACACGGCACACCGACGCGCGGCTGTGACACCGACGCGTGGCTGTGACACCGACGCGCGGCTGTGACACCGACGCGTGGCTGTGACACCGACGCGTGGCTGTGACGCCGACGCGCGGCTGTGACACCGACGCGCGGCTGTGACACCGACGCGTGGCTGTGACACCGACGCGCGGCTGACACGGCACACCGACGCGCGGCTGTGACACCGACGCGCGGCTGACACGGCACACCGACGCGCGGCTGTGACACCGACGCGCGGCTGTGACACCGACGCGCGGCTGTGACACCGACGCGCGGCTGACACCGACGCGTGGCTGTGACGCCGACGCGCGGCTGTGACACCGACGCCCGGCTGTGACACCGACGCGTGGCTGTGACACCGACGCGTGGCTGTGACACCGACGCGCGGCTGTGACACCGACGCGCGGCTGTGACACCGACGCGTGGCTGTGACGCCGACGCGCGGCTGTGACACCGACGCGTGGCTGTGACACCGACGCGTGGCTGTGACACCGACGCGTGGCTGTGACACCGACGCGTGGCTGTGACACCGACGCGCGGCTGTGACACCGACGCGTGGCTGTGACGCCGACGCGCGGCTGTGACACCGACGCGTGGCTGTGACACCGACGCGTGGCTGTGACACCGATGCGTGGCTGTGACACCGACGCGCGGCTGTGACACCGACGCGCGGCTGTGACACCGACGCGTGGCTGTGACACCGACGCGTGGCTGTGACACCGACGCGCGGCTGTGACACCGACGCGCGGCTGTGACACCGACGCGTGGCTGTGACACCGACGCGTGGCTGTGACACCGACGCGCGGCTGTGACACCGACGCGTGGCTGTGACACCGACGCGCGGCTGTGACACCGACGCGTGGCTGTGACACCGACGCGCGGCTGTGACACCAATGAGCTGCACCATGAGCCGCCTCACAGCAGGTCCGTTGACCTGGTCACGGTGGGAGGCCGGGAGCGCCAGATTTAGGCGCTTGAACATCGAGATGATCTCTCTGCACACGTCACGGCGGCGGGTGTGTTCAGGCTTCGGAATCATCGCTACCGACCCCTTCACTTCCTCAAACATCACCTGAGATGCGTCAGGAAGCTCAACCGTCCGGCCTGCGACCTCCCTGATGCTTTGAGGGTCCCTATCAAAGCCTCCAGACAGCACTGCCAGCTGCACCGCCAGGGAGTCGATGCTGTATGGTGACGGCAGTCTGAGTTCAGTCAAGTCAGCTCCGTGTTGTGTACGTGTGAAGTGGATGAGGATTTCAGGAGAATCTCTTCACACAATGCCGCCAGCTTCAGCCCAGGTTTGCCGAAGCTTTCGTCCAGAGCTGCGATCTCAGGTCCAGTGACTGGAGTGCTGCTATGCGAGCCTCGTCCAGTGGGTGGCGCTCCTCGTCCTATACGGCTCTGCCCTGTGTGGCTGATCTGACCTTGGGTTTTCGTACTTCTTGGCCGGACAACCTGCAGCTTTGGCTCGTCTGTCTCGACGCCGCAGCGGCCAGACCGCTTCGCAGGCCACTTTCACGCATTGTCACCAGCTGAAGTAGGGGAAGTTCAGCCGTCTTTAGTGACGCCTCGGCGGTGTACGAGGCGCTCTGGACACCCGGCGGTGAACGAGGCACTCTGGATGTATGTCTTTAGTAACGATCCGGCGGTGGACGAGGTGCTCTGGACAGCCTTAGTGACGACCCGGCGGTGGATGAGGCCCTCTGGACAGCCTTAATGACGACCCGGTGGTGGACGAGGCGCTCTGGACAGCCTTAGTGACGACCCGGTGGTGAACGAGGCGCTCTGGGCAGCCTTAATGACGACCCGGCAGTGGACGAGGCGCTCTGGACAGCCTTAGTGAGGACCCGGTGGTGGACGAGGCGCTCTGGACAGCCTTAATGACGACGCGCTGGTGAACAAGGAACTTCGAAAGTCTTTAGTGGTGACCCGGCGATGGATGGGGATCTCTGGACACCCGGCGGTGAACGAGGCACTCTGGACGTTTTTAGTGACGACCAGGCAGTGAACGAGGAACTTTGAACTTCTCTAGTGATGATCCGACGATGGATGGGGAACTCTGCACATCCAGCGGTGGATGAGGAACTTCGGACGTCTTCAGTGACGACCCGGCGATGGATGGGGAACTCTGGACACCTAGCGGTGGACGAGGAACTTTGGACGTCTTCAGTGACGACCCGGCGATGGATGGGGAGCTCTGGACACCTAGCGGTGGACGAGGCGCTCTGGACGTCTGTAGTGACGACCCGCTGGTGGACGTCTTCGGTGACGACCTGGCGGTAGACGAAGCGCGCTGGGGCGCGGTTGCAGCCAGCTCACAAGGCTTGGCCACGTCCGGCGTCGGCTACATACGTCTGGACGTTCCGTGTCTGGGAGTATTATGTTGGTAAGTGGTGCAAATCTGGCGAAATTGTTTATCACATGGTAGAATATGCCACACCTGGCAGCCTCTTGGAAATACCTGGTGACCATTCTGGCTTGTGATTGGACCACGACTGATATTGAAGGGCAGTCGATCGCCATAACTACTTAAGCCCCGCCCACCGGCGATGGGCTGGACAGTTTTGTGTATCTTCTTCGTGTACTGGAAGCTAAGCTAACTTTTCCAGCCTGATGCAAATTGAAACGACCCGGATTCTTTGGAACGAACTCCGGGCATTCGCATGGTACCATACCTGTCCATAAATAACTAAGAGACCTCCCACGAAGCCCTTCCACATTTTGGCAATATCTGGCTTGAGAAGTGCGGGAACATTTGCAGGGATCGCCTTGGCTGGGTCACACGCTCTGAAAAGCATGACTGACGCAGCAGTGATTTGGACACGGGACTTGCACTGCGCTCTGAACGAGTTCTTTGAAGCAACCTTGCACCCGCTTGCGTATTCCGCTCAGGTTGGCTGCGGCGTCGAACGAGAACCCAGCAACTTTGCAATGAGAATACGTAATCTGAAGAGAACGTTTTCTATTACTTCGCCAGGATTTCGCCTGTGGCACTGGGAGCATCGTACTTGCCAATGAAGGCGCTTACTGCTTTCAGCTGATTCGAGGTGTACTGTAAACAATCACTGAGGGCGACCGCATGCTGCCAGCTTCGCATGCGAAATTTACACGCGTCACATACGTGGTTGTCGTGCGGTACGTGCGTGTACGCTACGTCGCCGCGCACTGACAATGTGGTACAGCGCATGTGTGCACCTGCGGCTTTGGTGTTAGTAAAAACTCCGAATGTGATAATTGAGTAACGAAACCCGAAGAAACCAGGTTTAAATAGAAATAGGATTTCCAGTGAACATACGTATTGCGAATATTTACCTATATTTTACGTGTGTATATGAACCATATACCAACATGAACCATCTCTCTTTCTCTCTCTCTCCTCTCTCCTCTCTCTCTCTCTCTCTCTCTCTCTCTCTCTCTCTCTCTCTCTCTCTCTCTCTCTCTCTCTCTCTCTCTCTCTCTCTCTCTCTCTCTCTCTCTCTCTCTCTCTCTCTCTCTCTCTCTCTCTCTCTCTCTCTCTCTGTCTCTGTCTCTGTCTCTGTCTCTGTCTCTGTCTCTGTCTCTGTCTCTGTCTCTGTCTCTGTCTCTGTCTCTGTCTCTGTCTCTGTCTCTGTCTCTGTCTCTGTCTCTGTCTCTGTCTCTGTCTCTGTCTCTGTCTCTGTCTCTGTCTCTGTCTCTGTCTCTGTCTCTGTCTCTGTCTCTGTCTCTGTCTCTGTCTCTGTCTCTGTCTCTGTCTCTGTCTCTGTCTCTGTCTCTGTCTCTGTCTCTGTCTCTGTCTCTGTCTCTGTCTCTGTCTCTGTCTCTGTCTCTGTCTCTGTCTCTGTCTCTGTCTCTGTCTCTGTCTCTGTCTCTGTCTCTGTCTCTGTCTCTGTCTCTGTCTCTGTCTCTGTCTCTATCTCTATCTATATCTCTATCTCTATCTCTATCTCTATCTCTATCTATCTCTATCTATCTCTATCTCTATCTCTATCTCTATCTCTATCTCTATCTCTATCTCTATCTCTATCTCTATCTCTATCTCTATCTCTATCTCTATCTCTATCTCTATCTCTATCTCTATCTCTATCTCTAGCTCTATCTCTATCTCTATCTCTATCTCTATCTCTATCTCTATCTCTATCTCTATATCTTTCTCTATCTCTATCTCTATCTCTATCTCTATCTCTATCTCTATCTCTATCTCTATCTCTATCTCTATCTCTATCTCTATCTCTATCTCTATCTCTATCTCTATCTCTATCTCTATCTCTATCTCTATATCTAGCTCTAGCTCTATCTCTATCTCTATCTCTATCTCTATCTCTATCTCTATCTCTATCTCTATCTCTATCTCTATCTCTATCTCTATCTCTATCTCTATCTCTATCTCTATCTCTATCTCTATCTCTATCTCTATCTCTATCTCTATCTCTATCTCTATCTCTATCTCTATCTCTATCTCTATCTCTATCTCTATCTCTATCTCTATCTCTATCTCTATCTCTATCTCTATCTCTATCTCTATCTATCTCTATCTCTATCTCTATCTCTATCTCTATCTCTATCTCTATCTCTATCACTATCACTATCACTATCTCTCTATCTCTATCTCTCTCTCTCTCTCTCTCTCTCTCTCTCTCTCTCTCTCTCTCTCTCTCTCTCTCTCTCTCTCTCTCTCTCTCTCTCTCTCTCTCGCTCGCTCGCTCTCTCTCTCTCTCTCTCTCTCTCTCTCTCTCTCTCTCTCTCTCTCTCTCTCTCTCTCTCTCTCCGGCATTTCTTGACTCCGGCGTTGTCGGTGGCGGGTGCCTTCAGACCACACAAAACCCTCCATTGATTGCACCATCTATGAAAAGAACACAGGGAGGATTAGGCTTAACAAGATAACGCAAAACTTCGGGAAGAACGAGAAAATGTGGCGGAAAATAGCAGTTCTACTTCGTTGGTCGATTGAAGTTCTTGAATCTAGAGCTGCTGTGCTCCACTGATCTCATTAGGTTTCTCCGAAAGGCAGAGCCCAAGTTCTTCTGAGTGGTAGTGAATTAGGTTACCTAAGCCGTAGAATTAAGATGCACGGTTTTCTCATCAATGTATCTGGTGTTACCACAAATCACTAACGCAGGTGAGCGTCATGCCACTTGGAACTGAGCGCATCCTGTGGCACTGGTATATTAAACATCATTGCGATATTATGAGTGCATTTCGTTGCAGCGGTAGTATGTTATTATAGGACTACTACGCTACTGCACATGCTGACTTTAAGTAACAAGTGTATCACCGGTTTTCCAAGCCGAAAGTGTTTACTAAAATGGTGACAATTGTTTATGAAACAATTAAAATGATTTGCGCAATATAAGCATTCTTTATTTTCATAGCATGCTGAAAATGACAACATATCATAAGTTCCAGACTGGCTTTGCAGCTTCTAGTTTGGTGTATATAATCGAGAGAAGCAGCCTTTAGCTTGTGTGTGAACCTAGCCTATTATGCTCGTCTCCACTTCCACTGACACGGGTGTTGTTTTGTAAACTTCGGAAGGGCACGTGCCCCTCCCATGCTGGATTGTGCTCCTTCAATGCTAAATTATGCCCACACTCAAAGTGGAGTCTGAAGAAATAAAAGCTCACCCCAACCTCAGCTTCTCAACACACTATGTTTCTGACAACACAGGCAACATCTTCGAATTCCATGACTCAAGCTCAGTTTTTGTGCACGCATTGTGCCAACCTATTTTGCCACTCAATCGTGTTTACCAAACGACACCCTTTCTTCTGTGTAATACTCCTACATCCAGGATGTGATTGTTGAAGCCTCAAAACTAGTTGGTGAATCAATACTGCATCGTTTTGTTTCCTACTGGCTTTTGAAGCAGCCTACTTACTGTGAAACTATTTTCTTGGGCTTAGCACCAAGAAATTGAGGAGTCTTAAAGCCGGATCACATTGTCACTAGGTCTGAAAAAGTTCGTTCCGTCCGTCGGACCGTACATCAGTGACGTAGCCAGGACTTGACCAAAGAGGGGGCGAATTTACCGAAGGGGGCCAGAACTACCCCCACAAAGTCCCAGGATTTCGGTTGCTTTATTCCGAAAAAGGGCCGTTTTTCCTTACAAAAAAAAAATTGTTGCAAACGTTTCTTTTTCAATCCTCATTGGAGATTGTAGGCAAACATGACAGTGTTACAAACCAGGAATTCAGACCGCCTAAGCATACGTCCAGATGCAGAAAGTCGAATCTTCATTGGATCGATGTCGATTCAGTTTTCGGTAAGAGTAAACGCTTGTAAGGCCCCGTATGCACTTGTAAGGGCCCGCACGCATTCGTAAGGGCTCGCACACGTTCGTGAGGACCCGCAAGCATTCGTAAGGGTACGCAGACGTTCTTAATGGCCCATAGGCGTTCGTAGGGGTCCGTAGACTTCCGTAAGTCTACGGACCTGCGGCTGCTCAAAGTCCGTAGGGGCCTGTGAACGTTCGCAAGGGCACGCAGACGTTGGCAAGAGCCCGTAGAAGTTTTTAAGGGCCCGTTGACTTTCATAATGTCCCGGAAGCGTCCTTATCGGCTCCTAGTCGTTCTTAGGGGCCCGACAGGAGCCTCGGTAGCTACAAAAGTGTTGTTTGGCTTTTTATATCCGCCATGGCGACCCAGTAAACGATCACGTACGGGTTCGTAGGCGTTCTTGGGGTCCGACAACAGCTTGGTGGCCATCAAAAATGCTGTTGATCTTTCAATCTCTGCCATGCCGATCACGTAGACGATTGGGTACGGGCCCCTGGTGTGGCCCGAATTGCCGCACCGGTGGCCCGGGGGAGCCAAGAAGGGGGCGACCGTCACTCCCCCTTTCCCTGTCGTACAGCACTATTCAGCAGGCTTTTGTCGGCTTCCGCTTCGGAGCGGTTCGAGTCCAGTGGCCTCGGCTCATTTCGCTTTTAGTTGTGTCAGCCAGGGAACTAAATACACCAAGCAAAATCATTTCACATGCGCAAAATGTGTTCGGCAAAAACATGGCTAATGCTGGACGCCGAAAACTAAGATATCGTCCGGTAGGAGTAAGAGGGGTACGCATCAACTGGGCATGACAAAACCATGTAAACCATGTAACCAGTAACCACGTAACCAGCTTACATGTAAACCATGTAAGCTGAAATTCAAATTATGAAAATGTTACAAGCTCAAGCTGCAGCTACAGCATGTGCAACTGCAAATTGAAACTGTGCATTCCATTGAACACGTTGGCAATGTTCAGGCCTTCAGGATATGTGTATGGCAGGAATACGAAGGGCACTCCGTGACTTGGCCACCTTTACCTCACTCTAATGGCGTGCGTGAGGCACAAAGAACGAATGGTCGATTCACGGCGTGCGAATGCGCCGAAACTCACAAACCGTCCGGCCGCCGGCCGACGGATGCGACCGGACGAAAATGTCCAGCGCGGCTCGACTTGAGCGTACTGGCGGTCGGGACCTGGGCGGTAGCCTGGCCTGCGCGACGATGCGTGGCACCCGGTTCACACTGCGGCCGCAGAAATGTCTGGCGGCCGAGTCGGACCTTCTGCCATATAAGGTAAAAATCCTGGTCCTGTCAATGGAATTGTCTGCCGGCCGGTGGCTTTGTGAACTGGGCTTTAACCCTCGTCGTGCGAAGGGGAAGGCGTACATGCCACCTCAATGTTTTTTTTCTTCGGTAAGCGTTAATCGGTGAATTATAGCAAGCAGGAATTTTGGGAGTTGATAGTGTATCTTTGACTTGATAATACGTTTTACTTACTGCAATTAATGCAACCGGATGGCTAGCATTCATGTTTCAGGTGATATTACTCGGCGCCCTTTTCTCAGTGAGCCTCTCAAAGTCGACTGCGCTCCTTGCCACTTAATGACCTTGGATGACTTTCTCCGGTCCAAAATCTATCCGGGTCATTTTACCACCATGGATTCAAATTTAGCGACCATATTCACTCTCAGTAACCTGCAATCAGTCATTTGTCAGCTTTCGTGAACTGTTGGTTAGGTGGGAAGGAAAACAATTATTGGTATTTTGGTACTTGTGAAGATATCCTGGCTCCGCCACTGCGTGTGATTTAGTAGAATAGTCTATCCTGAATTTACTCCCCCACTCGTTGATCCGCCATTGAAAAAGCACCACTCTCGCCGCGTCATTGCTTGTAGTGATTTGAATAGGGTATGTCCTGAATACCTCGCATTTTCTTCTGGACCCGCCATTGGGAATCGTGTCTGGCTGTCTTGTGAGTTGCATGATGCTGTCCGTTAGTTTTTCATGAACTCTAGTGTTGATTGTGAAATCGACATTGACGTTGTCCTGTCGTGCTCATCCATGTTTGATATTCTCCTTGGTCCACATTGCTTAGTTCAGAGTGGCTATCCAAAACGATTTTTTGGAAGTCAGATCCGGGGTAACTATCACATTTCCTCACCATGCGTTTTTCCTCCCTCATGCAACGTAGTTTTTTCCATCAGGTTTCCTAGCGTGAACAAAATTACTGATGGTTTTTGGCATCAACTTTGGGTTTTGGTGGTGCATACGAACACACACGGAGTGTGTTCCGCCAGCCACAGCCAGAATGCACCAGAGTGGGCGAAGGCTGGCAAATGTGGAATATCCTACCGGATTGGTCACCTCGTTTTTATAAGCGTGACATATTTATCTGAAATGTCCTGATATGAGTCACTTCTTCTGGTCTCACTCCACTTTCGTCGCGAACGTTGACAACATCCTTCATACCCGGCATAATTATGCTGATATTGTGACGTTCACAGAAATTGCGCAATGATTCCATACTCTGCTCTGCTGTCATCAAAAAGTCATAAAGCATTAGGGCTTAATAAGAGCCACAGGGGCCCATCTGGGTTAAGCCTATCCAGAAAAGGTACTAGAAATGTACATACTCTCACCCCAATCAATCCCTTATCCCAAGTTCCTAGGAAGATATATATCCCAGCCTATCTAGCACCACTCACTTGCTACCGCATAACACCCTCAACAATCACAAGCTCCTCCCATCATACCCATCGTGTCACCATAGACAATCTCATCAGCATCACATCCCGAAGGAAGGTGCCGAATACACTGCTAGGCACACCCACCACAAATTCATAAAGCGTTCAGACTTAATAAGAGACTCACTTGCTGTTGCATAATACACTCAACAATTACAAACTCCTCCCATCATACCCATTGTGCTACCATAGACAATCTCATCAGTATCACATCCCGAAGGAAGGTGCTGAATCCACTGCTAGGTACACCATATATAAAGTTATGAAGCGTTTAGACTTAATAAGAGACTCACTTGCTATTGCATAACATACTCAACAATTTCAAACTCCTCCCAACTCCCAACTCCTCCCTGTCGATCAACCCTCCCTGGAATACAGAAAAACAAGCCCCCTATTCTTATAATGCTTTTCTATGCCGTTTTTAAAGATGTTCAGTGTGTTGCTACTGACAATGGTTCCTGGCAGCTGGTTCCAGTGTTCTACTATAATATGATACTATGCTGTGATATGACATCCACTGGAGATTTCATTCGAGGCGCGCTAAGGATACCGGAATCCGCTGTGAGCCTTCTTGCGTGCTTTGTCTTGCAGTGAGCCGTGCCGAATATGTTGAAGTTTTTTAGCAGTGAAAAGATAGTTTTGAAATATATAGCTGTGCACTGTGTGGCTTGTTGGGATCTTTAAGCTTCTCAACTAGTTCTCGCTCTGTATGCGGAGGGTTTCAGATCGGATTCTTCTCCATCGGACTGGTGCCGCAGCTCCACTTCCACTCCGTAAGCCGACGAAAGGCGCCTCGTTATGCCTCTAGCTGCCTCTAGTTGAAGGAACCTGATGACGCATAAGGTAGTATTATTCGCCGTCCGGTGCTTACAGAGGAGCTGGAAATAACTTCTTCCGTAGCTATTCACATCAAATAAGTCTTAATGTTGATTGTAAGGAAACTACTAACTTCCACACAAATCCATCAATGTTATATGTAAGCAAGTGGCATTAAATAAATAGCTTATAAGATATTTTGTTTTAAAATCTGCTTCGCCATTCCACATCGAAATTATATTTTCTCACCGCTGGCCTTTGAACTTCGCAAACATTTAGGTACACACATGAACAAACAAGAAACGCATTAACACGCTCAGTGGACGGAACGCAATATCACATTTCCGGCGCATTTTGGTAGGTTAATGCCGATGTTTAGAAAAGAGAATGTCGATAGGGGAGAATGCTTTTCATTTTCCTTTACTATTATTTAGCTTCCACACGCAGACCAGCTAGGCTGGCTTGCGCTGCTGGTACTATTAACCCGCGCCGTCTCGGGGGTGGGTTCGTTATCGAACCTCCCCCCAAAGATTTTCCGCGAATATTGAAAGAATGGCGCGCGGTAGCGCGCCGAAATTTAGCATACCTTTTCCCACATCAATTTCGCATGTTGTGCCAAAATTTTGAAGTCAGATGATCTAAGGTCAACGAATTAGTCAAGGTCAAGTGAGGTCACCTCCAAAAAAGTTCAACCAGTCGTCACGCTTTAACGGATAAAGATATTTTAATAAAACTCGTTTTTGTGCGACGCTTAGTTTGGAGATTAGACGGGGGTCCCTATCGACCCCCCTCGAGACGGGGGGGTGTGAGGATATGACCGGAAAGACGGGGAGGCTTAAATTCAGAACTTGCTTTGTGAAAACCAGAACGCACATTCTTTATTGACGTCACATTTTTTTCGTCGTCAGTAAAACCGACATACCAGTAGTATGCTGAAAACCCGATGCAAAATAAGTTGGTCCATGCACATTGGTTACAGACGAAACGAAACAGTCTGAGATTATCAATATGATTAGGTTATCGTGAAATTTTGAATCAAAACCTCGTGAGAAGCTAAGCCGCATTGCTATGGTTGTCTACATGCGCCTGTTGATTAGATTTCCGATGAACATAACCATTATTTCGTCAAGCTGTTGGTGCGTCAGTTTTTCGGACTCTCGTGATCCGATGATGGTGGTCTGCTTCAGCACTGTGATGGCACTAAAGCAGACGATGTGCTTGAACTATTTGAATGTACTATTAAGCAAATTTTACATTTTTTATTGATTTGCACAGTTGTAACTCTGCAAATCAATAAAAAATGTAAAACTTTCTAAATTCAGCATTCTAATTAATAACACCCGGTCGTCAGAACGCCAACGTTCGTGCAAGTGTACACCCGCCTTGCGCATTCGGCGCATTCGGCACATTCGGCACACAGTCTTGTGCCATTATTGACGTATGGAATGCTTCGTATGGGGGATTCTCTGGGAAAATTATATTAATTCAATTCGATGATTAGTTCTCTTCTTCCCACATTTTCTGGTGCTCAGGAAATCCGAATACCCGCTTGGCTTTGATGCACCTCATCTCTTTGGCTAAACATGGTCCCAGATTGCCTACCGAACCGGGGCCCTAGCTAGGTGTTCTTTTTTGGACCTGTTGCGTTCTTCTTCGTCTACGGATGCATTTTAGAGTTACAGTCAACTTTTGCTAAGATCCGGAACATTTTTTTGGACTCCGGAATTTTTTTTCTGGCTTTGTTGTTTTTTTTGTGCACCGACGGTATTTTGAGGTACGGTCACGTTTGCGAAGACCCCGATGTGTTTATTTAGTGTTCGGTCTTTTTGTTCATTTTTTAAGGGCCATGTCGCTTTTTTCAGGGATCCAACCGGTTTTGTAGGCCCCCATGCAATCGCATGGCCCCGTTGTGCTTTGAGGGCCTCCTTTGTGTTTTCTTAAATCCCCGATGTTTTTATTTAGAGTTGCAACGCATGTTTTAAGACCCTCCCGCTTTTTGGGAGACTGGGTACGCTTTAGATGGTCGGGTGCATTATCCGCCTCCCATTGTGCTCTTGGGGTCCTGCTGTGTATATGTAGACGTGTGACGTCATGGTCCCGCGCGTCGCCAAGGCGACGCGTGCCTTCCGATTGGCTTGTTGCTTTCCCGCCGAAAGACCCCCGGCCGCGGGAGTGTGAGAATAAAGCTGACCGCGGGCGGACGTGTGGTCCGCCCGTGCGGGTTGGACTCAAAGCTGTCATGCGTGTTTGCGGTTCGGACCCGGCGACTGCATTGTTCGGACCCAGCGACTACATATATTTGGGGCTTCTGGCACACATTTGTGGGAGCCCAGCACGATTTTGGATGCTCCGGTATAATTTCTCAGGGTGCCGGCGCGACTTTTTGGGCCCAGGTGCGTCATTCCAGGGAGACCCAAAGTCAGTTTTCTTGGCTCGACGCATTTTTTGTGACTTCTTCTGAATTTTTTAAAGTCCGAGTCCCGGCCTGATTTTTGGGTCATGGGTGCCATTTTTTGTTGTTCCGTCGGATTTTTAGAGCTCAGAAGCGTTTTTTTCCCGGAGCCGTGCGCGATTTTTGAATGGCATCTGGTGGTATGTTTGGGGCTTCGCAGCGATTTTCCTGGCTCGGACATATATTTTTCGGAATGTTTCCTTATTTTGGAGGGCTCGGTCATTATGTTTGCCGGGTCCCGATGCGATTTTTTGGGGTCAAACTGTGCTTATTTCGGACCATCGACGTCAATTTTTGTGAGCCCCGAGGGGGGTGTTTGATGTCCCGATCAAAATTTGTGTGACTACCGGCGGGAATTTTGGGTCCAAAGAGCGATATTTGGGGGTTCGGCGCGAGTTCACGGGGCGCATTGTACGTAGCTGGGCCCCGGCGCGATTTTCACGGGCCCCGGCACAAATTTTGGGGTCCGGTGGGAGTTTTTGGTGCCCGTTGCATTTATTTAGAATGCCTACACAAATTATGTGGGCCCTGACGCAAGTATATGGGGGCCCAGAGCGAATTTTGGGGACCTCGTCACGATTTTTGTGAGTCAACCCGTTCAGAAGGGAGGCGGAATTTTCCTCTTTGGTAAGCTACAGCGGCTGCTCAACGATATTTTTTGTCAGCCGATGGCACCCTCAGAGTAGAAAGGTTTTCGGACAACTTTCTTTCGGATCCTGTTCGGAATTTTCCGGTGCTCGAGTCGATTCGATAGAGTCTCTGTGACTTCTTTGATGTCGAGTTATATTTTCGTAAGGCACCTTCACGATAATTTTTGGGCCCAGGTACGATTATTTGAGCTCACGGTGTATTTTCTTTGGTGCCCCAAAGATTCTTTCCGGAGCCCGATGCGTTTTTGGGGTGTTTAGCGCAATTTGTTTTTGTGGAGGCAGAGTGACATTCCGCGTCGACATTGATTTTCGGTTGCGACTTGTGGGGCTTCGGTGCGACTTTTTGTGTGATTTTCAAGGACAGCGACGCGACGTTTTTGGGTCTAAGTGCGATTTTTGGGCCCCGTCGTTGTTCGTTGTGATCCTTAGCGTGAGTATTTGTGGCATCGACACATTGTTGGGCGTCCAACACGTTTTGGGAGCTATTTGAGTGATTGTTGGGACCCAAGAGTGATTTTTCATGTCAGGGCTGTTGTTTCGTTGACCCGGCTTTATTTATTGGGTGGTCCAGATGAGACTTCTGGGGCCCGTGTGCGACCTGTGGAGCCACTAGCGTGATTGCCAGGGGCCTGAGCGGTTCTTTTTGGTGCACACAGGCTCAGCTTGATTTTCAGTGGCCCGGTCGGACCTTTTGGAGTCCCCGTCGTGATTTTCAAAAACCCCGGCACCGCTGTTTTGGGCTCCCAGCTTGATTTTCTGGGGTGCAGGCGCGAACGTTTAAGGCCACAGCGTAATTTTAAAAGACACGGTCCGATTTTTTGGAGCCACAGCACGATTTTCAAGGGCGACGGCCTGAACTTTTGGACCCCTAGCGTGATTTTCAGTCCAGTCCGTCTTTTTGAGGCTCATCGTGCTGTGCTTTTCAAGGACCTCGGCACGACTTTTCGGGGCTCCAGCGTGGTTTTCAGGGGCCCAGTTGCGAATTTTTTAGCCCCAGCTTGGTTTTCAGTGGTCTGGGTCGGGCTTTTTGAGACCCCAGCGCGATTTTCAGGGGCCCCGGTCAGATCTTCTGGTCCCCAGCGTGATTGTCATGGGCCTGGCCCATCTTTTGGGGCCAATGTCATTTTCAGGAGTCCCAGCGAGTCTTCTTGCACCGAAGCGTGATTTTCAGGGGCCGCGGCTGGACCTTTTGAGGTCCCAGTGCGATTTTTTTGGGGGCCCCGACGCGACTTTTTGGGGTCCTGGTGCAAATTTGTTTAGGCTCCAGCGATATTTTCAGGAGCCCCGGTCCCACTTTTTGGAACCCCAGCGTCATTTGTAGGGGCTGGAACGATTTTGAGGCCTCCAATGTGACTTTTAGGGCCCTTGGTGTGATTTTGGGGTCCCCAGCGTCATATTCAGGGGCCCCTGCGCGGCTTTTTATGCCCCCAATGTCATTTTTAGGGGCCCCGATGCGATTTTTGGGGACTCCAGCGGAATTTTTAAGGAGCCTGGCCCATTTTTTTCCAACCAGGCGCGATTCTTGGGGCCCCACAACCTCTCAGGGAGGTGGGGTGGGGGGGGGGGTAAATTCCCCAATACCCCCCCTTCGGTACGCCAGTGTACGAAACCATGTTTTTATTCATTCTTTATTGACACTGTTAGCTTATTTTCCTATTTGTGTGATGCAAAACCACGTTTTTCTTGCAATCGCAATAACTTGTGTACACTAATTTTATATCGAATGAGAAGCTCCTTTTCTTGGTGAGAACAGATTGCACGGGTATTGCTGGCCCTGACAACAGATGGCCCTGCTGGTGCCGTTACAAAGCGCTCCCACACAGCTTTCACGCGACGCTCCGTTGTAAAAGTCCTCTTGTGGCCGGTGCTCCACGAAATGAACACTTCACCGCAGCGAAAAAATCACAACACAAACAATGCAGGGTCATCTGCGTGTACATACAGCACAGTCATAGAACTAACGTTGGAACAAGCTTGCTTTTGCGACGCCCGCCTCTTAGCTTATTGTATTTTCTATGAAGTGTTGTTCAGCCAAGTAACCAGGCTTAAGAACCAGCGAATCAGACGACAGCAGTGAAGTTAGCTTTTCGTCGTAGCTCTAGTATCCAGTTAGGCAGCCAAATCATAGCTGTAATATGTTATGGCTTGCCGGTCGCTGTCCACCGCATCGCAGTATCTGCTACGGCGCGCTAAGCTGCTGGGTCGGCGTTTTTGGCCGATGCTCGTTCGTGACTTGGCCGGGCTATGGCGGGTTATATGGTACGGCCGCCAGTCAGTGAGGCGCGGAATTCGCGACGCTCGGGGAGCCGCTGATGGGACTCCCTCAGCGGGAGAGCGGACTGCCACGCTACACTGGAGTAATGAGCCACTTTGAGATTTTGTTAGGCGGTCGGGCACGTTGGTCGCCGGCCCGACTGGCGCCCGTTGTCCGCTGCCAAATCCAGGCAGGTAATTTAGCAGCAAGCCTCACTTTAGAACGAGGTCTGCAGCAGCTTGTTGAATAACATGGCATTCGCTCTCCAGACGAGGTAACGAGGTTTTTCTAGGTATGACAAACCAAAGACGTTTGGGCTCGAGCTCGAGCACGACTTCAGCACACGGCGCTCTGCTCCTCCCATTGTCGGAATCCAACCCTCCGCCAAACATGTCTTATCTCACTTTGGCTAAACGCAGTCGTGGCCACCACACACGTGCGTGAAGTAACCGCCACCACCCGACACAAACAGCGGACCGGCCGTGGCCACCACCCGACACAAGCAGCAGGCCGGCCGTGGCCACCACCCGACACAAACAGCAGGCCGGCCGTGGCCACCACCCGATACAAACAGCGGGCCGGCCGTGGCCACCACCTGACACAAACAGCAGGCCGGCCGTGGCCACCACACACGTGCGTGAAGTAACCGCCACCACCCGACACAAACAGCAGGCCGGCTGTGGCCACCACCCGACACAAACAGCAGACCGGCCGTGGCCACCACCCAACACAAATAGCAGGCAGGCCGTGGCCACCACCCGATGCAAACAGCAGGCCGGCCGTGGCCACCACCCGATACACACAGCAGACCGGCCGTGGCCACCACCCGACACACACAGCAGACCGGCCGTGGCCACCACCCGACACAAACAGCAGACCGGCCGTGGTCACCACCCGACACACACAGCAAGCCGGCCGACGTGCGCTTCCGCCACTGATCTGGAAGCAGAATGAGTATGACATTACACAAGCTCTTGTCAGCGTAATTAATGATCTATGGCAAAAAGCTATATTACGTAACGCTGTGCACAACGCTGCATGGTTCCTTCGAACGGCGTTCGCCTGAGCTGCGACGAACTATTTCAAAATTAGAGATGAGTGGCTGTATATAGCCCTCTACCCAACATGCCGCAATGAAAAAATATATCATTGAATTATGGTTGAATATTCATTGGTGCTCAAACAAACATGCGAAGCATTTAGCGCAAATAAACGTGGAGAGGCAAACGTGCGTTCGTACTTCCGTGTTTATAATGAATATATTTAAAAATGCAGTATTTCTTTCATTTTCCAGTTCCATCGTGAACTGTATTTGTGAATCCCCTTGGTTCAAGAGATGCATGTTTTCCAACATACTTGTTGATCTTGTCACTGCTACCAGACCATTATCCATGTACCTTATCCAGATAACTTTGCTTCATTCATTGCTATCCAAAATGTCGTTTCTCCCCAGTGCTTCCAAATATGAACAGGCTGCCACTGAGCTTAGAGGCATTGCTAACTTCCTATGCTAACCTCCTATTCTACCCATGTTCCCGTTGCCACGACAATGAGCCGGATTTTATGCACAGCGTGACAAGCTCTACGAAGTGTGTTTTTGGCTACAGGGGAATTATCATCTTTGCATCAACAACTTCGCGTCCTGCAGCCAGAACTTCCTCACCCCAAACCCCCGTTGAACTCTAGCGCTCGGCGCTGCAATGTAATATATCAAGTTGGAGTGTTCTCACTCAGAGCCCGATCTTCCTGTTCATTACCAATTTTGTTCACCAACTTTCATCACAATACTTCTCCTGAAGTACTATCAATCTTCGTTCAATGCAGAGGTTTCGCGCGGGTGCAGTTCCGCTCGCGGGCAGCTGACCGTGCACCTCGCGTCGGGCAGCTGACCGTGCACCTCGCGTCGAGCAGCTGACCATGCACCTCGCGTCGGGCAGCTGACCGTGCACCTCGCGTCGGGCAGCTGACCGTGCACCTCGCGTCGGGCAGCTGACCGTACACCTCGAGTCGGGCAGCTGACCGTACACCTCGCGTCGGGCAGCTGACCGTGCACCTCGCGTCGGGCAGCTGACCGTGCACCTCGCGTCGGGCAGCTGACAGTGCACCTCGCGTCGGGCAGCTGACCGTGCACCTCGCGTCGGGCAGCTGACCGTGCACCTCGCGTCGGGCAGCTGACCGTGCACCTCGCGTCGGGCAGCTGACCGTGCACCTCGCGTCGGGCAGCTGACCGTGCACCTCGCGTCGGGCAGCTGACCGTGCACCTCGCGTCGGGCAGCTGACCGTGCACCTCGCGTCGGGCAGCTGACCGTGCACCTCGCGTCGGGCAGCTGACCATACACCTCGCGTCGGGCAGCTGACCGTACACCTCGCGTCGGGCAGCTGACCGTACACCTCGCGTCGGGCAGCTGACCGTACACCTCGCGTCGGGCAGCTGACCGTACACCTCGCGTCGGGCAGCTGACCGTACACCTCGCGTCGGACAGCTGACCATACACCTCGCGTCGGGCAGCTGACCGTACAACTCGCGTCGCAGCCGGCACTTGCCACCTGTGCAGAATGGTAAAAGTACTCAGTCTGCGTCCTGGCGTCTCGAGCGCACTCCGATGGAGGGATGGCGCGTTTTATTTCTACCTGTAGTAATCCAATCTGGTGAATGAATCGGATCCTAAATCACTTAGCTCTGAATACAAGCTGGAAGACGTGTATCTGTATATGCTCTGAAGACAATGTGCTCACAGCTGATATATAAGGAGGTCTCACTGCACTACTCTTTAGCACTTGCCCTCATTCGTCCAGCGTCCAAATAGGCGCCATATACTGACAAATATATATGCCATCCTGCGGTGCACTGAATTGAGAGCGTACGTTGATTGTAATCCGGTTTTGCATTATGCAAACGACTGACCTCATAACCAGCTGACTTAACAACAGCGAACCGCCCGCAGCGCTGACGGCAACTTCGAGGTGACTCTCACCACGAAGGCGAAACTTCATTTCAATGGTCTGGTGGTGTGGGTGCCGCCGGCCATCTACAAGTCCTCCTGCCTGATCGACGTCGAGTACTTCCCGTTTGATGAGCAGACCTGCGTCATGAAGTTCGGCAGTTGGACATACGACGGCTTCCAGGTATTTGACAATGCGGAATGTTGATGCTTGGTATTTTTGTTGTGTTTTGTTGTGTATATTTCTGTCGTTTGCCAGGACACCAACTTGCATGCATTTGTCACCTTCATCACCAGTCAGTAGAGGCGAACTACAGGTGAGATAAAGTAAGGATAATGTACTGTGTAAGCAACAGGTAGCTACGGACATCGGATACAGAGAATGCAATTTATATTGAAATTCCATAACGTAGATATTTATGCACACACGCACACACACACACACACACACACACACACACACACACACACACACACACACACACACACACACACACACACACACACACACACACACACATATATATATATATATATATATATATATATATATATATATATATATATATCCACACTCCCGCCTTAATATCGCATTGTGGGAGAACCTGCCACTTTACTAGAACTACTTCATCGCAAAAGATATCGGCAACAGGTGAGAACAAATACAAAATAATGGGGCATTAGCATACCCCTAGTACATACAAAGCTATACAAGTCAGAAAGTGCAACGAGGTGATACCAGTGTTTCTGACGATTCGGAGTGAAATGTGAAGGAAAAACGTTTACAGGTTGTGACGAGCCGAAGAAGCCATAAGAACCCGTAATCCTGATATTGCAATTGGCTCGTTCTAACACTCAAGGCCAAATAGACAATGTAAGGTAACGAACAGAATAAGGCGATGTGCCATTTACACAAGGATGGAAAATTGACTGACATCGTTTTTCCAGTATCTTTTATTTCACAAAAAAGTAGTTCATGTGGGATTTTGAGACAGGACTTTGTGTGGGTGACCACGCTTGCATTGAAAACTTCCGAAACGTAAGCATAGGCTGCATAACCATTGGGGTTGAGGATATTAATTACTTCAATGTTGTTTTTTATTTTCCTTACCAGGGGCGATTTTCAAGTGTCGGCAAGGTTAGCATTGTTTATCCATGCGTTGAAACGGTGTCATGTTCAACATACATCTTTTGTAATGAATATGACTTCACATATACCTCCATTGTACAAATTCCGGGATCAACCCTTCTCTTTTTCAGCCTGACGCAATATTTCGTCCCCAAAAGCAAAATGACTTCGAGGAATACCTTGTTGCATGCGATATTCCTCGCTGCCTAGGAAGCCAACCATGTTTCCAATTTTGTTTGCAGATATGTAATGAACAGTGCCAACGGAGGTCGCAAGTTAGGATGGCCAGCCTGCTACATACTAGAATTTAAAGTGAATGGAATTGGAACAATGATAGAAAATACACCAAGCACTCGCGCGACATTCTTGTAAATATATGTTGTGCTACTAACACTATCAAAGCATGTATTTTTTATTTTCCTACCGAATATTTTTAGCCAGACTTTCAGTCTCGGGCTAGTATAATAACCACCGAAAGCTATCCAAAACGGATCGGATTCAGGGCCGTAGTAACCAGAAACTTGCAACTGCGTTTGTGGTCAGTAAAAAGAAGCATTTCCTAGCTAAAATCTGGAGTGACAGTGTGGGAGTAGTGGGGCCTCCGGCAGGTAAGGCGTCCGTGAAAGCAATTGTGGGGAGCACATCAAGTTCACTTAACAATCAAAGTGGATCAAGTTGTTGGGAGATATTGCTGTGCTGCCTATATAAATACCTATTCAGGGAGTGACGAGATCGGGTGCTATGTGCCGTGAACTTCGCAAACTCAACCTTGATATCATAACTGAGTGTAGGATTGTGGGCGATATGTTGTATTTGGTGATGAAATTGGAAACACAATAGGTATGTTCATGGACGAAATCGTCGTGTAAAAAGAATTCAAGTAGTATCTGTCAATCTATAAGGTGCCAACAACGTAGCCAAAGCCCGCTGGTTGCAACCAACGCCAGCCGTGCGCAACTGTGCACCGGAGCGAATGGCGGAGCGCCTTGGGTGGAGGCACAAGGTGGAGGTGCCTGCTCAGTGACTCCGCCGGAAATCTCCCCCGGGGAGGGGTGATTGTTGATGCTGGTCATGAATGTGGCAACTAAGGACCAATTCATGAGCATCACAAAGTATCTGTCTGGACGGTGTGGTGGAAGTGCCGATTCCAGGTGTTTTCCAGGATTTTGCGTCCGGAATGACGACGGGATTCGTTGAGGGTGAAACTTTCCAAAGATGATGAGGGAGGGATGTCATGCCATTCTTTCCGGTCAACGCCAATGTTTGCTATGCTGAGCCTTAGCAACACGGGGGAGCATATCCCCCCCCCGGTATGAAACGTTCTACCCCTGGGCGTCATCAGGATTTTGTCAAAGGGTGGTGGAGATGCTCATTCAGAGACTTCACCAGGAAACTGTGCCGAAGCAGGTGATGAGGCTTGATGGAGGGAAATTCCCGATGACCTGGGGAAAATCTTAATTTTGCATGGATAGAAGGGATGGATTTAGGGGGCCTCGCCGGGCGTTGTGTCGAGAATGGCGGCAGGTCGCTTCAGAAAAGCTTCCCAGGATAGCAGGACCACATCTTTTATCACAAAGGGTGGGGTGCCAATCTAGGGATGACACCATTCACTTGGCTCGAGTGGATGGTGGCAGTGCCGATTCAGGGCTTCTCGATTCACGATTCTCCAGGATTTGTGGCGCACAGGCAGAGGTGCAGGTTTACAAATCCTGTAGTTTTCTCGAGTGGCCACCACATCACCAACTAGTTAAGCACAATGTTAAGCTTGCCGCCATACTCGAACATCTTGAGTCAGTGTGTCTTGTGCAAGCTTTCCATTTCCAATACCTGTGATGAAGCCGTGACCTTCTTTGTGCTCCCCCTTCCCGTCAGATATCCTAACACACCCGATGTGTGTTAGGCGTGGCTTCGTGATTCAATCAAGGCGTGGTTTCGTCATACATGACCTCGATATTGACCGCGAACCAGGAGCGGATACAAGGTGAAGGCATTTGGGTCATGTTCTTCCCCGTGGAAAGGTGGCGCCCTTCCAGCTGGGACAGGTGCCAGTTGAGGAAGGCAAGCTTTCCAACCCCACCCGCTCGACGAAACTTTGAGTGCAACCCCACCCGCCAACGAATATTCCGGCCGAAAGCGCCCCTCCGAGAAAATGTACCGTCTTCCCATAAAAACTACTGGACCGTCCTGTCGCAAACTGCTTATCGTCGACTCTTTGCGTATTTATGCGTATAAATATATTATTTATATTTATATAGATATTTATGATTTGTTTGTGCACCACTTATCTGTGGTTTACACCTGATCGAGAAATGCACCTCTCCGATTCATGCGCTGATATTGCTATGCATTTCCTTTCACACACTAGGCTTAGTTAATGCCATGTGCTAAACGTCGCCGCCGCCACGGTCCCCGTGCGAGGACGAGGGGACGGGGGTCCGCGTCCCCGCCAAACTTAGTGAGCCAAGCTTAACAGCACGCCTATGGCGTTGCATTGCAAACAAAATCGATACCAGAATCCAGAATCGTTCACTCCCGCTTTCCCCATCCCCATCCAAAATTATAGTCCATGTCCATGTTTTGCCAAATTGGAGATGGGATATTCCTACTAATATAGCTTACTCCCAATAGACTCATTGTTCCGGATAAAACTCACTGGGGGACACAAGCACTAAACTGATAATATATATAGATATATATATATATATATATATATATATATATATATATATATATATATATATATATATATATATATATATATATATATATATATATATATATATATATATATATATATATATATATATATATATATATATATATATATATATATATATATATATATATATAATATATATATATATATATATATATATATATATATATTATATATATATATATATATATATATATATATATATATATATATATATATATATATATATATATATATATATATATATATATATATATATATATATATATATATATGTGTGTGTGTGTGTGTGTGTGTGTGTGTGTGTGTGTGTGTGTTTGTGTGTGTGTGTGTGTGTAAGAACAACCGGGTCTAGTTCATACAATTTTGGCGAAACTCAAAATAACTGATCACTTAGATGAGGGTAGTGATGAGATACACCTAGGTCAAGCCTAATCCTTTTTGCAGCATCCTCCAGAATTTTTTTTCGTGACATTTTATGGGCTTTCCACGAAAGAACAAAACATCGCGCAACTACCGGTTCCTTAACTTTCCCCGCTATAAGGGTAAGTTGTTACTGGCGATGGGGTAAGTTGATAAAACATAAGTGAAATAAAATGTATTATATATAGGTGACATCAGTTTACCCTATCTGGAAGGTTCATACTATATCCTAACAGTAACAATACTGGTTTGAGTCCTGCCTGACCATTGCTTATGGTTTATGCCGTTTATGGAATGCGCAAATGTTCATTCCGTAGCTACACCTCTTCTTTCGTTCAATCATTTCCGTCGGTTGATAAATGTCCGTAGAAATATTGAATACAGTTATCTTGAAACAGTTTTAGCCAACACCTTAATGAAACATAGGCATTTGTGTGGTTAGTTTACTTAATTACCGGTCCACAAAACGTTGATACAGGCTCATGTTGATACAGGGTGATTAAGTTTATGTAGGCTGTATCAAATTATCCCGCATTTTTCTGGTGCATAACGGGTTATGCAACATTGCGAGTCCCGTGTAGCGGCAAACGATAAAATAATTTAACCGTTGCAAAGCTGAGAGAGCATGGTAATGCTAACAGACATCTAAAAAGTTAGCAAGTGGGCTACAAATTAGAAGTTAAGGGGGTCAGCACAGACATTGAAATTTTACTTTCGCTTCAAAGATGTGCCACATCGTCACCATTCCGAAGCCGCGGGTCGAAAGGACCTGCGCTTGTTTTTGCCGCAAGAAGAGGTTACCAGTAGAAACAACATGCATGGTAGCCATGGCAACGGGATGTACACACAGACACACACACACATACTTGTATATATATATATATATATATATATATATATATAATTATATATAAATTCATAAAGTCATAAAGTCATAAAGTGTTAAGGCCACAGAGCCACAGGGGCCCGTCTGGGTTAAGTCTATCTGGAAAAGGTACTAGAAATGTACACACTCTCACCCCAATCAATCCCTTATCTCAAGTTCCTAGGAAGCCATATATCGCAGCCTATCTGGCACCAATTCACTTGCTATTGCATAACACACTCCCAGTGTGCTACCATAGACAATCTCATCAGTATCACATCCCGAAGGAAGGTGCTGAATCCACTGCTAGGTACACCCTATATAAAATTATAAAGCGTTTAGACTTAATAAGAGACCCAAGGGCCCATCCAGTGAAGTCTGTAAATGGAAGATAATATAAGCCTGGTAAAAAGACCCTCCCCAACCATCCCACATCCTAAAGAACCAGTCCTCCAATATCCCATACACCTATCAATGCCTATCTACCCTAGCTTTCCAGCCCTATTCCCCTGATCTCTCTTAACACATGTGGATTGAATGCCTTATCAATAATTTTCAAACTGCATCCATGCCTGCTTAAAGGGATCTGTGTCGTGCACACTTACTTAACATACATCTCACCCCATCCATCACAAATTAGAACTCAAAAACAAGATTTTCCTGTATAAAAAAAAATTATCCACCCT
>JAOTOM010001132.1:0-55000 GCA_034440615.1 Ashinkailepas kermadecensis
GTTCGTTGAAGCTCGTAGTTAAAAATGGGCTTTCAAGGAAAAACCCGGTTTCGATCCCATCTCGATCGTCGTCAGTTCATTTATTTCGGTAAGGTTAAAAAATGACATCACGTTCACATTTGAATTATTTGCATAAAACGTGAACACCACGATAAAACACTTCCAGGGTACAATTTATATATACACGACCGACGATGGAACGATGCATGGTGGTGGCAAAAGGCAGCAGTTCAACAGATGACTGGGGCAGAGAGAGAGAGACAGAGAGCGAGAGAGAGAAAAAGAGCGAGAGAGGGAGAGAGAAAGAGAGGGGGGACAGACATCAAGAAAAGGTGGAGAGGAAGAGATAAAGATAGAGAGAGAAAGACAGAAAGATGGAGAGGAGATGGAGACAGAGACCGAAAAACACGATGACAAACGAGAAGAAGAGATGCGAAGCCTTCTGTGGGAGATGTTGGTATTGTTGCTCGCTTAATAACATTTGTAAACATGTAGAGCTTTCCATGGTAGCTTGTCTGGCGTGGTAGCACGTGCCACCTCTATAATTTTCGACCGATGAAGTTGGCTTCAGCAAGCCCACCGATCCATCGATGCAAAGAGCCTGCTGATAAGACAAAAAATGATGTTTGGTAATGGTTTAGGACAGTCCTGATTGCAGGAAAATATTTTAAATGGAGAAAATAGAAGGGTATCGTGGGAATCACCACAGTTCGTGCTATGTGTGTTTACCACTTCTTCCAAAATTGGATTCGCCAGGGATATTGATGGGGTGAGAAGCAGAGCTAGTTTTACAGATCATGACACTTGCCACCCTTGTCGCGATGGCCTTTGGAATGTGGTAGGTGCCGATGGTCACTGATAAAAGTGTAGCCGGTACATGGAATCGGGTAGTGCAAGCAACTGCGTTTCGTCACTTTTAGCCGTTTCCAGCGCCAGACGAAATCGTGAAAAATGATGAAAAGGCCGAGTTTTCTATACATCCCTCCCCGTGTGTACGTGTCACGTGCAGCAAAAATGATTGCACTGTCGTGCTTTGTGGGTTGTCGTGACTGAACAGATGTCTGTTTCGCGCCGATCGGTCCAGTGGGTTTGCGAGCCATGCCGGTTGCAACAGAGCCCATTCGGCGCACTAAAATTGGTCATACTCCGATGCACAAATTCCCGTTGTACACGCTGAACCCATGGACAAGATTTCGGCGCAATCCGTTGTCCAATCGCACCGTCGTCGGTCACGTACAGCACATTGGCTGCATCGCACCGAAATCGTGCCCAAAGGGCAGCAAACAGTCGACTTTCACGTGGTGTCACACATCCCCGTTCACTGTGATGTCGGCTGAGCCGGTCGTCAAAGTTGTGGTAACGTTTTTCGTAGACAAAAAACTAGCCCCCATGTTCAGGAGTGAGGATGTCGAGCATTTCTTAAGCGCATGACACGAGCTACGCTTCACCCACCCCTACAAATTGTGCATGTCCGAATATTCACGGCGACTGGCTACCCGTGCACCAAATTTGATACCTCTAGTACGCGCTACGCTCAACTCAGAGGTGCCAGATTGAAAATCGATGCTCGTGGCCGACTGTCACACGGTACAGCGCACCCGGCCGCCGACTACAACAGCACGCAAGCCCCGATCAGCTCTTTTCCACAAAGTTTCATACTCGTTATTGGGGTTTAGGGGCAAAGTTTCATACTCGTAAGACTTGTATCTGCCGTGGCCCTGGCTAGCTGATCTAGACATGACTCCTCGTAGCATGCGTCCTGGTGACGCGCGCAACCGGAAACCACCATGAAACATTTGGGCGAAATCTGCCGAGTCGTTCCGGCACAGCATGCGACGAAGCAGCATGTACGGACATTTCCGAACAACTTTCGAATCCGACCCCCACGTATTAAATCTCCGACAGAGATTTATCGCGACATAGTCACCAAGTCCTGCGATTTCGAACCGGGGAAACTGCTGTCAAGAATTTTGGCATCTTTGCGCGACACGAGACAGCCGAAAAGAAGGAGGTTGGAAAAATTAACAACCCAGCTTTACAAGGGGGGACCGGCAAGAGCCATTAGGCACCCCATGCGGGGCCGAGTGGTCTAGGCGTAAGTTGCCCGTCTCACAATCGAAAGATTGTGGGTTCGAGTCTCGCCTGTCGCTACTCTTCGCCCGCGGCCAATTGGCGCGAGATATTGGCGACGCTACATGAATCAACGGCCGATGTACCGTAAAGCCAATACCCAACCAGGCGACACCGGCAAGATTAACTTTCCACCCCGTACGATTAGCCCCTCTCCCACAAGCGGCTGTCAAGCCAGTGGAAGGGGATGCCATACCATCCCAGATCATCTACGAGCGCGCCGCGACAGACCGCCTGCCGACGTCCATGGACGACAGGAAACCATCAGACGTAGCCGATCAGGGCGTCCGCAACGGAGTAGGCACGCGGTAGGTGCACGAGTGTCCAAATCTTTGCACACACCGGAACGCTTCTAGCTAGGTATAGTCTAGGGGTGTAGCCATGCTTTTAAGAGAGCATTTGCTCCCCCAATGTTGCTGCTCCGCCAATTATTTAAACTTACGCGGGACCCGATGTGGTATGCCCCCTCCCCCAAGCCATTTGGGCCCGCCCATTGTCTTCATGCATTGTGCCCCTAACCAATTTTCATAAACATACACCAGTGGTACATGCAACTTTTTTGGTGTTCTTCGACAATGAGGAGAGAAGTGATAGGCCGGTGATTGCAGCGACTAGCACGGCCACGAAACTAAAAAAAATCGACAAGCCACACGCAGCCTTCCAAGCCCTGGTGTTGATGAACCACGCGCGGTAGGAAGAGTTTCACATTCTACAACTTCCATGGTCAAACGTCCGACTTGCGGATGAAACTACGATGCAGTCTACCTTGGCAATGGACCATCTTTTGCTCCAGCAGTCGTTCCGCCACAAACCAAATGCACTATACGGGCTATATTATTACCAAACTGGAGAAGATTCCTCGCCCGCGGCCAACATAACAGCGTTCACGGGAACATCCCAGTGTTGTACGGCAGCAGGTAGTTTGCAGTGTGAACGCATCACCTAACGTCAACGCCCTGACCGGTGGCACCACGGCGTGTAACTATCCGGCGCCACCAGCAGTGCTGCGGTTGCACAACACCGCAGGGAAACGCCTGTCGGCAGCCATTCCGGTTGGAACACGTGCCGACGGGCGAATTCGTGCCGGCTTTCGCATGCTGTTCAGACAGCCAGTAAATTATGTACCTATACATGCAAGCACGGTGGACTCGGTATTGGGAAACTGGGCACCCACTGCATTCAACTCTACTCAATTCCATTAAATATACAGCTAATCTCACTGGCGCAAGACAAACTCACAATTCGGGGGACGGGGTGGCATTCGGCGCGTCCGCCCTGATCGGCGCCAGGCCTCGCCAGCAGCCGTGCTCCACCGCCTGCGCACGCGCCGGGTCAACAGCGTGACGGCACCTGGAGCCAGCGGACCACGCCATTCGACAGAAGCCCGCCGAAGACCGAAAGACATGGCGACACCGACGACGCCGAGGCAAGACCGTGGCGACTGAGGTACCGACACCACCCCCTACGTCAGTCAGTCCGACACAGCCGGCAGTCACTCGCAGCGCAGGGTCCCGCAGACATTCCGCAAGCGTACACCGTTCACACCGCACGCGTGCGCCGTTCACACGCTTCCTGCCGTCGGGTTCTGGAGAAACTGGCCAACAGAGTGGACCGCGTCGACAGTGTTCCACCGACGACGTGCCGCGCCGCAGAAGGCGCGTAGAGCAGCCGTCGGTGACGTCATACGTTGCCACGGCGACAACAGTGTACACAGCCCTGCCGATGCGGTAGCCGTATCCTGCATTTTCAGTCGAACTCGTCGCCGCGTGTCAGTCGTTCCCGCCAGGATTGAGATTCTCGCGCGAAGACAGCTCGCCGCGGTAGCCGGCCTGTTCGCATCCACGCGACCCGAACAACAAATCGAACAAATACGGCGGTGGCACCTGGAGAGTTTACCATGAACTCGTGTCGTACGGCGGTGACGTTAACGCCATCTAGGGACGACATCGAACACTGTCACTTCTACCGGACGCCGACGCAGACCTGAACTTGAAACGATGTCCAACATTGACATTGCACAGTCCAGACGTTTTGATCTCCTGCCAAACACAGTTTACCGCTTGGCTTGCACGCAACAACACTAGACAAATTCACAATTCTTGCCTGACAACCAGATTCGCGATTCTCTATAGCCATAACTCACTACCGATACGCCTTTTCCTCCCAGCCAGGATACGATACAAAATGAGCAAATTCGTGCTGTCACAGTCCCACGATTGCACCGAGACCCCCGCCTCGTTCGCGCCAACCTGCCGTAGGGCCGCAACCGAAGGAGCGCGTCCCTTCAGGATGCCCACCATGACTTAATATATGGCAGACGTGCTGAAGGAATCCCCTTAAGCGTAAAGACGCTCAATGACCTGCGCGTATTTCTTGTGGATGGTGGGCCGCTTCATCTTCATGGTCGGCCCTGCCGGCGGAGCGAGCAGTCAGAGGGAGGAAATAGTGTGGTGCCACGTTTAGTTCTTATCTAACGTGTCACTTGTGATGCCACCCATTGCCTAGTGTCAACTATTAGTTGACACTGCACAATATGTCCAATATATGAATAAATAACTAATAAAAACTAATACACAATACACTAATAACAAAACTAATAAAATATATATGGTGGCGCTTCCGACTCGCATGAGGAATCTCCTAGCCGTTATTAGTTTGCTTGCCATCCCAGTCTTCATGAAACATTTGAAGCAAAGATCTGAACTATCCAAAGGAAATACCAGTTGAGAAAATACGACATGGTTATGTACACCGAATCGCCAAGTCAAATACTCATGGGTTGTCTCGTCATGTCACTCACTCAATACAGCTGAGTGCGTGACATGTTTGGAAGTTCTGGGCAGTCATTCATACGCCCGAGAAAGACTGCCCTCCAGCCCATTACTTTACGGTTAGCAGCCTTCGAAAAACAATACGGTTTAGTTTGCCAGGCTGATGCTGTACGTCTGTCTGACCAATAATTTAATACAATTAATATCCGCAGACACCTCCGTCTAACATTTTTCTTTCGGGTGCGAACCTGGCAGAATTCGCAGGCAACGACGATAACAGCGCATCATGATCTCACTCTCACGTCACTCCTCGGTTCGCGTCGGTGCGTTGAGGAAAGCGCAGGTCATCTGACAATAGAGCAGCGAAGCCGCAGACCCCTCAGACCATGCGGGTATTGCAAATGTGGATGTACCAGACGGGGAGAGCAAGGAATTTGATGAGTCAAAGGGCCTCCTCAGAGTAAGGACCCAATGCCTTCTTTAATAAGCCCGCCTTTAAATATAAAATTTTGGACGACCCATCGGTTTGAAACTTCATTTCAAAGTCCGGCATAGGCACAGAAATTGGGTCGGTTGCTTTCATTGCATCTGTGGTTGGAACAGACGAGGACCGCCGCCAAGCCGTAACGCACAGACCAATCACGCGGTGTCGAACCTGACGCACACGGCTGAATGTCCTACACAGCCGCCGCCCGTCTGAGCGGTCGGGGTCGGCTGCTCAGAGCCCAGAGGCTCTTGTCAGCAGCCCAGAGGCTCGACGCGCTCGTTCAGAGCACGCCGCCGAGCGCCGACCGGCACCACCCAGTACCCACCGATCTCTCCGCCGGGGATGGAGAAGTCGACCGGCAGTAGGGACCACTTCTGCACGCGCTGGGCGCCCGACGCCGCCCGACTGTTGGCTCGGTCCAGGCCGCACTGAATGGCGCTCATCACCTGAGGGCACCGCGTCGCGGGTCCGGTCAGATCAGATCAGGTCACTGACCGACCTGAACTGACGGCAGGCATCGGCCAACCCACGCGCCCTGACCAGACTGTCGTGAAGAGTACCGCCACCGTTGACAGACATGATCAGACTGCACGGGTCAGGTCAGGCTACGCACTCTGACCAAGTCAATACCGGCCACTACCTGGTGATCAAGTAAGTAAAAATCCTACCCGCCGGTCCCGCCCCGAGTTGTAAGAGGCTGTAAGAAGTTGCAAGAGTTGTAAGAAGTACTCTGTATTTTCCAGCCTGCTACAACGTTGCATCGCACGCCTGTTGCAATTGACCGTGAACGAATTATACAAGAACTATGGGCGGCGCTATCGTGGGGCACCTGGGGGACGCGACTACCACAGCAGTTTTCCAGTGGAGGAACATCGCCCCCCCCCCATCTCGTCCCATCGTACCTCATGCGACCCCAAAACGTAATTACAACACTTCCGGGACTAATGCAACATTGTATTTAGATATATTAAATTATGATGCCCTGCCCATTGAACGTTATCAAACAGACATGGCCGAGGTCAAGCACGAGTAAATACGAGATGTGAAAATGTTGGGTTTCTGAAAATCAGCGAGCGGAAGCAAGTGGAGGGCAAAGTAAGAAAGAAGTGGATGACAGTCTTCAGTACCTCGCGAGTCAAAATATCAGTTTTCTACCACTACCAATCGAAATATAACGCTACAGAAAGCAACAGAGTTACTCCACACTTCTATGCAAAACTATATTTAACTTGCTACATTTGGAAGTAAATTAACGCCCAGAGCATCCCACGGCGACTTAAGCGCGAGAGCCACGAGACACCGTCACAACGACCAGAGCGCAAAGCAACGAGATCTTTTCGACTGAGAGACTATTTCACGGCTACGAGGAAAAAGCGCTAGCCCCGGACGGAGCGGCGCCACCTACCACGGGAGGGGGCAGTGCGCCATGCATCCGCCCCTGGCACAGACACGAGGGGAACACTCCGCAGACCGACCTTGTCGTCGGGGCCGTCCAGCACGTCCTGGACGGTACGCGCCGAGGAGCCGGCAGCCCGGCAGAACTCCAGCGCGGGCGGGCTCAGCTGGCTGGTCGGCTCCATGGTGTCCAGGTCAATCACCACCTGGCGGCCACACAAACTCAGTCCGCAAACCAGTCTGATACCTGGCGTAAAGACATGTTCAGGTTTGAATTGTGACGAATCGGTGTATTGTTCTGGGAACCGGTCGTTGCACGGCTAAATGTCGGGAATAAACTATACCAGGCGCCTGCTGGGATGACGAGCCTTTACCGGAAGTGACTGATTTATGACCGTCTTCATCAAAGAGACAAATAATCCGTTCATGTGCTGCACCGTAGCGAACCAAACGCACAGATCCGTCTGCAATCCAGGTGCCAGTGAAATGTGCGCACTGCCACGCCAGTCAACCCCACACGCCTCCAGAGGCCATCCAAGGCTTTGACATCGGCCGGTTAGGTGGCTCACTCGTGGTCAGCTTTGATTTAATGAGTCAACAACCGCACACCACGACCACATGTGACGCTTCGTTGCATCGATGGAAAGAAACAAGTATACTAGCAATAAGGCTACCCAGCATAGGATGTGGGGACTGACTGCATGGGATGTGGGGATGGACCGGCCCGGTCCATAAGGTGTGACGAACGGAGACCGCACTGCGGGATTACCACCAGGTGCCATTACCACCAAGCAACCATTACCACCACGGGGGCAACAGTACCTCGAATAAATAGGAAATCACCAGGTTATTAAGCTCGCAGACCACCAACCGGGGTGAGCGTATTAACTCACCTTAAGCGTCATGATAATGCTGAGGAACTTGCGCTTGTCTCCGATGAGACAGCAGTTACTAATGATGCTAACCTCCTTCATGACCTCCTCCTCGATCAGCACCGGCGGGATGTTCTCGCCGCCGGCGGTAATGATCAGCTCCTGACGGCAGCGAATCGACCAGCTAGAGGCGGGACACCGGTGAGCCAATGACCAGCTAGAGGCGGGCCACTGCTCGGCCAATCCGGCTACAGTCAGGAAACTGGCGACCAATCGGTGCTCTGGACTGGAATCATCCAACCAGCTCGATTAAACTGCACCGCGGAAACTTGCGTTCGCATATTGTTTGATATTCCTTTACCAAGCACTCAATTAAACAGTGGTCCACTTTTGATTGGTTGGTTATTGGTTTTACGACACGTCGACCGTTGAGTCATGTAGCGTCGCCAATCTCTCACGCCGATTGGTCGCGGGCGAAGAGTAGCGACAGGTGAGACTCGAACCCACAACCTTTCGATTGTGAGACGAGCATCTTACCCCTAGACCACTCGTCCCCTGGTCCACTTTTGAATAACGCGAAACCAAGCAGTACAATATATGCTGTAGCAAACATTTGGAATGAGGATAGTGCATGCAGACAATGACGCTCTGCTTCTGAAGAAGTTGGACAGGGCCCAATGCAAATCAGAAATAAGTGACGGCCAGAGGATCTCGAGGCCAGTTGCTTACACTTGTCGCCTGGCCATACACAGCTAAACCACTTTCAGCCAACAGGACGGAGCAAAAGCACTGCTCCGCCGGCGATGGGCCTCATGCAACGATCGTTCTGTCCACTGTTATATGGCGAGGCAGGTCAGCATGACCGGTGCTTCACACCAATCACGCTCGTAGGATGCTGCCAGCGCTCTCCCAGTGGTGGTTGTAACTCTTCGACCCACTCGGCAGCCGATGCCATATGGCATCGCCCGCCTCTCACCCTGGCAGGAAGATCGGGCGCCGCGGGGAATCGAACCCTGTACCTCTGGCTTGCCAGACGCTCAGCTTAGCCACCGAGCTACCGACGCCCCATTGTGTGCTCTTTGCGCCGGTCACGAGACCACGCCCCACGGGACCACGCCCACCTTGCTGCGGCCGGTGATGGTGATGATGCCGCGCTCGTCGACGACGCCCAAGTCGCCGGTGTGCAGCCAGCCGTCGGCGTCCGTCGCCTCGTCAGTCTTGTCGGCCAGGTTCAGGTAGCCCATGAACACGTGGCGTCCGCCCATGCAGATCTCGCCCTGCGGCGCAACAGCGACACAGTTGGCAGGGGCGGTGCCAGAAGCCTGGCTTGGGGGCGAGGCAAGTAAACGTCATATCGACGAATTGACTAAAAGTACCAACACTCGTGGGGATGGCAATATTTCACTCAACATTTTCTTACGTTCCGAGAATGTTATTTTAGTGTCAAATTCAGGCAAAAAATGGCACCTTAGGGCATGGTCCTTGGCTGCATGGGCATGTCCACAATTTTATGTTGCTCTATGTGATCATCGCAAAGTCAATGCAATTGAAGAACACCCCAGAAGCTGAAATGATTACCTGTGTGGCATATTTTTTAGAAGTCTTGCGCAGTTGCGAAAACGCACGTGCGTAGCTTTAACCGACTCGAAGCAACCACTACCGGCACCATATGATTTCAGCACAACGAGGTGAACCGAGGAACACAAATAAAACTCAAGGCACGACCGCCAACGAAGATCATGCAAAACGGAAACCACTGGAAGTGTTACGTTCTGGGTGTAAACTGGGTGTATCCCAGCCACACTTCGTTGCGAGAGTGAGTACAGTAAGACAGCCCACGCGGCGGTGTGGCCGGCGAGCGGCGTAGTCACCTGTCCACCAGCATCAGTCTTGTCCAGTCTCGTGTAGCAGCCTTCGACGGTGGGTCCGACCGAGCCCACCCGGTCACAGCGGTGGAAGCACGCAGAGTGCGGTCCCGAGCACTCGCTCATGCCGTACAGCTGCCGGCACACCAACACCACCGTCACAAGGAGCCACCAGGAGCCACCGGGAGCCACCAGAAGCTACGAGAAGCTACGAGGAGCCACCAGGAGCCACCAGAAGCTACGAGGAGCCACCAGAAGCCACCAGAAGCTACGAGGAGCCACCGGGAGCCACCAGGAGCCACCAGGAGCCACCAGGAGCCACCAGAAGCTACGAGGAGCCACCAGGAGCCACCAGAAGCTACGAGGAGCCACCAGAAGCCACCAGGAGCTACGAGGAGCCACCGGGAGCCACCAGGAGCCACCAGGAGCCACCGGGAGCCACGCACCGGCTCGGTTAGTTCACGGTGCCGGCCAGCGGTCGTGCGCGCCGCTACACCGTGCGCAGCCACTCAAAACACTCATATTCGCCCAGATCGTCGTCCTTCGCCTTTACCACACTCCCGTGTACTCTGTGGAAGCGGGAGAGGCGCACGGAGACATCTTCGCGCACAGTCCGCGCGCACACCTCTGTCGGAAGTGCTCGGGAATCGTCCGAGCTGGTGACTGCAGATGTCTAGACTGGCAACAGTCAGATCGCCACACTCCCGGACATTCTCAGCGCAAAGACCAGAGCAATAAGCAGCTGCGGTATCATGCTCCTGTCGTGAGAGCACCAAATGCATGCAGAACACCACATGGAAGGGTCTGGAGATATAGCCAATAGACCAGTCTACTTAACAGGGCAATTGCTACAAGGTGCACCATCAATATTGGTGGTCATGACGGTGGTGGTTATGACTTTACGACGCACTCAACAACTAAGGCCATATGGCGTCGCCTGCCTCTCACCCTAGCAGGAAGGGCGGGCGCTGCGGGGAATCTAACCTCGTACCTCTGGCTTGCCAGACGCTCAGAGTAACCACCGAGCTACCGACGCCCCGAACCATCGATATCAACTATGTAGACAGGCAGAGCGTGGTGTGGTTTTTAGTTGAGTTACCTGCAGGAGAGGTAGATCCAGAGAGTGGAAGAAGGCGAGCGTGTCCTTGGAGAGCGGCGCCGCAGCAGAGTACAGCAGCCGGACGCGGTCCAGACCCACCAGCCGGTGGATCTTGCTCAGCACGAGACGACGCGCCAGACCGTAGCCGAGCGGCTTACTTGTCGAGCTGGCGACGGCAGACTGGCTTAGTGGGGAGAAGACTGGCGCCAACGGGGGAAAGCCTGTGATCAATAGGGGGGGTAGCCTGGGGTCAGGAGGTGGAGAGATTCGGACTGAGAGTGATTAGAGGAGAGATACGCTTCTCAGGGAGAGTCAGCTGGAGAGACGAGCCGACTGAATCGTGAACAAAAATCAGTGCTTGAGAACGCAAGGAAGAGAACCCGAACGACCAACCGCATGAAATGTAGCCCATGATGGGAAAGCAAATGGTGGGCACGAAGCTGATGAAACTGCTTCGCAACAAGCATCAATCCCATGCGCATGGTTTTTCACATCCACTGAATGGCTCGCTCGGTTTGCGAAATCCCTGTGTTCCCACGATTGTATTTTCTACACGAATGTTTATCCATGTGTGCACATGCTATCCCGGTCGTATCCCTTGATGTTCCCATGTCACCCCGGTCGTACTACGATGCCCATCTTACCCTGGTCATACCCCTTGATGCCCACCTTACCCCGGTCGTACCCCTTGATGCCCATGTGACCCCGGTCGTACCCCTTGATGCCCATGCTACCCAGGTCGTACCCCTCGACGCCCATGTCACCCCGATCGTACCCCCCGACGCCCATGTCACCCCGGTCGCACCCCCTGACGCCCATGTCACCCAGGCCGTACCCCTGACGCCCATGCTACCCAGGCCGTACCCCTTGAGGCGGTTAGCCTGCGCTCGGCGGCCTCGCTCCAGCGCCCAATCCAGCAAGGTCCGCCGGAAACCCTTCGACTGCGCCGTCTTGGTCTCGAAGCCCTCCTTGATCTTCTCGTAGACGCGCGGCACCCCGATGAAGCAGGTGGGACGGGACTCTGTCAGGGTCTGACCCAGCGTGCCCTGCAACACACGCACATCGCTGCATCACCATGGAGAGGCGCACAGAACATCAGTCCTAAAGAAAACAATCGGTCAAGTGTCGTGAAGTACATTACGCAGATATTGATCGGTGTTTTACAGGTGGTATCGTATACCTTGGCAGGGTGCTGCGGTTGTGTCAAATAATTAGAGTGCCCCATGCTCACATTCATAATTGAGATCGGGCCTTCCTCACAGCGGCATTTGAGACGCGTGTCTTTGAGGAACAGTATATAAAAAATAAAACTTAAGCACAGGCATGTGACCTAGTGCCCATTGTAAACATAAGTCACCCAGCCTCAAACAATGCAGGCATTTCCGGACACAGACATAGCACCCGCCTCAAACAGATATGCCAAGGACCCAGACACGGCAGTGTGCAGATTCTGCAACACCGAGGCGCCTGGCAACAAGGCGTACACGGCACAGCGCCGATCAGTTGGATCGGCTACAGCCAGAGCACAATGGGGCGCGACCGACGGCGGGAAACGGAGAGACTCTCCTCTTCGAAGAGGTCATTCCGGTTGATGAAACTGGGCGAAATAACATTCAAGATGACGTTTGATGAGTGTCAATCAAGAGGCAATCTAGAACGTCAGACTATACGGTGAATGGGGGAGGGAGATTACACCCAACGACCCGTGCGCCCCGCGAGCATTATCAAGCAGTAGCGAACGGCAGCGTACGGCAGCGAGCAGCGCTAACCACAGCCCTGCTGACCTTGAGCGCCGACTTGTCTGCGAACCAGACGGTGCCGCCCGAGACCAGCGGCAGGTATATGTCGGCCAGCATGGCGGCCACGTGGCTCAGCGGCAGGTAGGACACCAGGTGCTCCACACCCTCCCGCAGGCCGAACTGCACCGCCGAGTTGCGGGCCGTGAACGAGATGTTGTCGTGGCTCAGCATGACGCCCTTCGGCGGTCCGGTGGTGCCCGACTGCGACAGGGCAGGTCAGATCAGGTCAGGTCAGGTCAAGACGGCGAACGCCATTTCGGTGGAGGTCGGGTCAGCGAACGATTACATTAAACAGTTTTTGTTCAGCCGACGAATCGCAGACTTTCACCACCTGATAAATACCCGCGTATCCGCACGGACCACCGCAACATACGCGCCAGAAGCTAACCTAATGCACCGCCACATGGCGTGTAGAGTGCCTCCATCCCTCCGCGTATACGAGTGCCTCCCTGATGTACCGTAAATACGAGTGCCTCTCCGAAGTGCCATATATAAGAGTTCCCCTCAATCGTCCCGTATATACGACTGCCCGCCCGACGTACCGTATACACGAATGGCCGATTGACGTACCGTATACACGAATGGTCGGTTGACGTACCGCATACACGAATGGCCGGTTGACGTACCGCATACACGACTGCCCGCCCGACGTACCGCATACACGAATGGCCGATTGACGTACCGTATACACGAATGGCCGGTTGACGTACCGCATACACTAATGGCCGGTTGACGTACCGTGTAGATGAGTGCCGCCGCCTGGTTGACGGCCACGTGCCGGATACGCCTGGCCAGCTCGGCGCCGTCCTCCCTGGCGCCCATCTCCAGCAGCTGGGTCCAGCCGAGGACGCCCGGCGTCGATGGCTCGCCACCGTACTGCACCACCGCCTTCAGGCTGGGCACCTGGCACACACCGGCGGCGTGGCGGTCGGCACGGTCGGCCCACAATGCAGCTGCCTCCCCCCAGCCCAGACACAGCGTGCAGCCGCGGCGAGACTAGTCACGAGTCACCGAACCCACAGTCAGCCAGCCGATTAGCGGACAAGCTGCTGGCGGGGTTTCATCGCGCGTCGACGGGACACTGTGTACATCATGTGTCCGCTTCCGATCAACGACCCGCAATGCTTCACATTCGTTTGGAGGGCTCGGCTGGTGCTGGGGGCGCGACATCGTGTGGAGACGAACCAGAGCTTTTTGAGCGACACTCGAAGCGTCCGACCAGACTGACCGCCACATTGGTGGTGATATGCTTCGACACCAGCACGAGACTCAAGTGTTGAGCACGTTCAGAATTATCAGGTCCCTTGCCACCCAATAATGACTACAAACGGTAACGTCAGCGTCGGCAGGCTCTGCGCACGAGTTCCTTCCGAGCAGCGCCATAACGGAACAGAAACTGCGATCCACTAGTGGTAAACAACCTTTACAAGTGAAAAACGGTAAGCGAGAGACAGCACAACATCTGCTTATAACGCCATGGTCTTGCTCGTCCTACTTGACCACATACGGACAAAAATAGCCAATGCTACACACATTTAAACATAGATGAGATATGCTGCAAATATTTTCGCAAAAAAGCAGGTCAATCGTCTTATTTATGGGTATCTATATTAATTGCGGCTTGTAGACTTCCGGACTTTGCACGATTCCCAGTAACTTCTGGGAACATTTCATGTTCGGCTTCTATGGACGAATGACTTCAGTTTTTTTACCATCGGGGAGCTAAACAGATGGCGCCCGTGTACCTACACGTCGCGGGTGCAACCAGTGCTCACCTTGGCGCGGAACTGCTGCACCTTGGCCACCTGCTTATCGTCGTCCACCACGAAGATGTTGCAGTGGGAGTCGGCGGCGCAGTGGTAGCACGCCTCAGTGTTGTTGGTGGTGTACACTCCTGTGGAACAGTCATCGCCAGTGGCAGAACCCGACAGTCACACATGCGGCAAATGGCAAATGTGGCAAGGCCAGGCCAGAGGATCAGAGGTGCGGAAAGGCCAGGTCAGAGAGTCGGGTGCGACGAGGCCAGGCTAGAGGTACGGCCAGGCAGTCAGATGTATAGAAAGGTAGGTAGGATAGGCATAACTAGATATAGGTAGATGGCTTTAGATTTGTTAATACCCACAGGTGCAGTACAAGCGTAGCTTCGTATGTGTATGAAGACTCGTCTGGGAGTGCAAAGCATAACGCCAAAGGTGCAGAAACTACGAATTGGGGGACCATCTAAGAAAACTGCGAAAATCAAGGACATGACTTTGTGGAAGACTTTGCGTAGGGAACCAGGTGTGCCTGTGCGTATCCGTTTCGGTGAGCAGGCTAAGGGCGCCTGAACTGCCAGTGGTAACCTAGCGTCGGTGAGCAGACACCGGAAATCATCACCGAAGAACCGCAGGCCACCACTTCACCTCGGCTCCCGCCAGGCATTTCCTGCAGCGCCCGCCAAGCTCGCGCGCCAGTTCTCACCTGCCGACAGACCGCCGGCGTAGATGGCCGCCAGGCTGGAGACGAACCACTCATGACTGTTGAAGCCCATGATGCAGACGGAGCCCTTGGGCTCCAGGCCCAGCTTGACGAAGGCGCGCGCCACGCACTTCACCTGGTCCACGTACGTCTTGTAGGTGGTGCTCTGCCACACGCCGTCGCGTTTGGTGCGCAGCGCCGTCAGGTGACCGAACCTGCGGTCGGGCGGGAGCGTCGGCTCAGGTGGCGCCACCAGCGTCGGCCAGTCCGCGCCACGCTCTGGTACACAGCGACACCGGTCGGTGTACAGCCCGCGCGACCAGAGCAGATTGGGGTCAGGAGATTGGGGTCAGGAGATTGGGGTCAGGAGATTGGGGTCAGGAGATAGTGCTCACCTGGTAGCGGATCGGTCCAGCAGCGAGTGGACCGACACTGCCGGTATGGACGAGGGGCCGTTGGCGCCGATCTTGAGGCGCACCGCCCCGAACCTGTCCGAGGTCACCAGGTCCTCGGACGGCACCACTTGGTCCGGACCTGAAACACGGGCAACATTGGCGTCCTGTCAAACCTGATGTTATCACAGAGCAACGGAGGTCAGACCTGGCCGATCAGTAGTGCAGTGCAGAGTGAAACAGACGCGGAACAGAGACGCGGAACAGAGACGCGGAACACTGGTGTTGGTGGGAAATCTGAAAGGGAGTGAAAACGATGTCGACCGAGGGTTGGTAACAAAAACAACAAGCGCATCTTCTGCCGCCCGCCTGCCGACACTGGAAAGCCATGAGAGTCGTCGACTGCATACAGGGCGTACAGGACTTGGACGTGTAGGACGTCAGACATGCGACTGCAAGGAGGTTTGTGCGTTGTGCCTCGGATATCAGCGGGAAATGGTGGCGATCGAAGGCTGGCGGCACGGCTCGACTTCCACGATCAACTGGTGGGTGCGACTAACATGCCACAAAACAACCGCCAAGATTGTGATCACATGGCACGAAATATTCTCGTGAAAATGTCTAAATACAAACCGGTTTAACAAAGGCTGAAAACGTGGGCATTGAAGCTGAAGCAAGTCCTAGCCGGGTTGGAGGGTTGGAGGGCTTCACCATGTTGTCTGGTCGACTCGACCATGTCAAATTTTTGTCATGCACTCTGCGACAGACTAGCCGACTTTCCACTCATTCACGACCGTCCGTAATCACCAAATCCAGCGGTACCATCAGCCACACGTGCCAGAATGTGTATCCGTACTGTTGCACAACAGTGTCGTCATGTGTACAGTTCAGCTGAAGGAGATGGCACGCCGGACCGTTCCTCCGCCCGCCTCTCATGACACGTACAAGTGCCAACGCTTGCCGACAACCAACCACCATGCTGGATGCAGTGGCATGTCGCAGTGGTGGAGCGGCAGCGGATCGTGTCGGTCAAGACGGTCGTATCGGGCAAGATCCATAAAGCAGCCTGTTTACGCACCCCCCAGACAGTGCAGCCCCCGTATCCTGCACCCCTGACGGCAGTTTCTGTATCCCACACCCCTGACGGTACCTGCACTCCGCGACCGTACAGTCCCTTTATCCGTGCCCCTTACCGTACAATCCCTGTACCACGCACCCCTGACCTAAAGTCTCTGAATCCCGCACCCGAACCGTACCGTCTTTGTACCCCGCACTCCTGACCGTACCGTCTCTGTACCCCGCATCCCTGACCGTACAGCCCCTGCACCCGCACCCATGACCGTACCGTCTCTGTATCCCGCACCCCTGACCGCACCGTCTGTGTACCCCGCACCCTTGACCGTACCGTCTGTATCCCGCACCCCTGACCGCACCGTCTGTGTACCCCGCACCCCTGACCGTACAGTCTGTACCCCGCACCCCTGACCGTACCGTCCCTGTACCCGCCCCCTGACCGTACCGTCTCTGTACCCCGCACCCCTGATCGTACAGCCTCTAAACCACACCCCTGACCGTACCGTCAGTGTACTGGCTGAGCGGCGGCGGCGGCGGCGGCGGCTCTGCCACAGGCTCCGCCGGCTCCGGCGAGGCGCTGGAGCCAGTCATCCGACTGAGCACCGCCTCCTTGAGCTGCTGGTCGAGCCGGGTGACCAGCTCGCCGGGCGAGCCGGTGCTCTTGGTGTTCACGCTGGGAGTGCTGCCGGCGCTGGAGTCTGACGACGCTGAACCGCTGCAGCTCTGTCGACCCGCCATGTCAGGTCAGGTCAGGTGGAATCACACTGCAGCGAAATCAAGACTGCATGTGCAATCTCGTCAGGTCGGGCTGGGTTGTGCCGCCAGGCTAGTCATACTAGGCTATGTCTGGCCACAGACAAGACGGGCCATGTCAGGTCAGCTTCCTCGCATGCTACACCGAAACGGTCACAGGCATGAACGGCCCGACAAGAATGGTCACAGGTATAGCAGGTCAGATATGAAGCAGATCACGCGGTACAGATCTAGTAGCCGACGGCACGCCTGCCGGCAAGACGCGCACGGTAAAGTTACGCCAAGGAAGGCCAGTGAAATCAGATCACATCCTGGCAGGCAGGGTTAGGCTACTGATCATAAGACGTTAATGGATGGTTGGATTCACATGGGTTAATGGGTAGGTGGAATCACACGTGCTAGTTCGCACAAGTACAGGTAGAACGACTATGCTGGTCGGGCTCGGCGATGGCGGCCGATCACACCGAACAGCCGAACAGCCGAACAGGCGCGACAGGCAGCGGCCGAGTGCACCAGGTCAAGGCGAGCCGGAGGACATGCATGTTTCAGCAGGCTGGCTCGGGGCAGGCGGAGCCAGCCTCGGCCAGCTCAAGGCAATCGAGACGAACACAGAGCAGGCCGGTCAGGCGAGGTGCAGGCGAGATGCAGGCGGGCTGCAGGCGAGATGCATTGCTAGCACGGACGGTCGAAACGGCAGGCTGCCTGCAATTGTTCCTAATAACAGAGCAATTAGTGTTCTTCTGCACCGACCGGGATCATAGCCGAGACCGTGTGTACGTAAACAACGCATTGTCAGCGCAAGGCAGTAGATCCAAATACATATGTGGGTAAATTGGTGTAGTGTGGTGTAGTGTGGTGTAGTGTGGTGTAGTGTAGTGTGTGAGTGTAGTGTAGTGTAGTGTGTGTGTGGTGTAGTGTGGTGTAGTGTGGTGTAGTGTGGTGTAGTGTGGTGTAGTGTGGTGTAGTGTGGTGTAGTGTGGTGTAGTGTGGTGTAGTGTGGTATAATATGCCTGCAGCCGCCAGGAGTTTCTTTTCAGGAAGTTCTTGCATCCCAGCACGGCAAGAGAGTGGATGGCAGGTTTTGGAGTGTAAAACCAGCCGTACTACAGTCTGGCAAGAGACCGGTCACACCGGACCCACAGCACACTGGAACCACAACACACTGTACACACTACACACTACACACTGTACACACAACACACTACCCACAACACACTGTACCCACAACACACTGTACCCACAACGCCACGCGGAGTCCAGATTGCACCAGCCGGCGCCGCACAAGCGAATCCCCTGGCTGCTGTTAAACTCTATAGCAGCCGACATCACAGCATCGAGCTAACCTGCATAGCCCTACGCGCCAACGTCAGCAAAGCCCGCGAAACGGCAGTCCATTACACGGCTTGTGAACATTTCACACTAAAAAACCGCGTAATACGTCGCGGTCGCATTGGGGCAGCCATGGATTTGATCGTGCGGGGACGCCAAGCCGCGACGTATTTATCGTACACAACGCGTTAACTGTAAAGTCGGCAGCAGTCGCTGGCGAGAGTTGTACAGCCGATCTGCAGTCTGACGTGGGTGCTGACCACAGGCGCACAACGCGCCAACTGCAGTGGATGGCGGGAAGGGCACGCGCACACCGGCACGGGAGCGAGCGCTCCGCGAATGGCGGAGCGCTCCCGTCCCCGATCAGATGTCTGGTACGCCAGATACCGATGAGCATTCCTGGCCAGGCAGGACCAGTCGGCCGCTCTCCACTAGATCTTGTCGCACGTCCTCTGGGAGACGGCCCATTCCAGGACTGGCCACTGGCCAGTGAACCGGCCGGAAAATTGGCCAACATTTAAAGACCACACGGTTCGCCAAGTGACCCTGTGGAAAAATTGGCCAAAATTGAAGGGCCAGACGTTTTGCTAAGTGAACCGGTGGAAAAATTGGCAAAAGCTCACGTCAGCAGTCTTAGGATAGAATAGGAGATCACATAGTTCCAAGCCCCAGTTTTCACGGAACAATTGGGTGCGGTCACCGACCATCAGGCGTGGGAGTAGTCGAGCAGCGAGATCACTGGCGCCCATTCGCGGAACGTTTGCTCCCAAGTCGGACGACCACAATTTCCGGAACTGCGGTAGAACCCGCCGCTCCTACACTATGGTAAACTTCCCGAGGGAACGTGGTCGCTTCCATCCCTATCCAACTCACGCCGGCTCACCCACGACCAGGCCAGGGGGAGGGGAGTAGGAGGGAGGAGCTAGGTCTGACCCGGTCGGGTCACCCACCGTGGATCCGAAGGCCCGCGGCTCGGGCCGGGCGGCCGGCGTCGTGTCGCCCTGGTCGTAGTGCACGTTGATGGCGATGCGGGTGCCGGTGATGACGCTGTTGGCGGGCGCCGTGGCGGCGGACATGGCTCCGGTCCGGGGTCACGCGAGGTCACGAGAGGCTGTCGTCACCTGAAGTGCGGAGGAGTGTCAAAACAGCACACGAACAGTTCAGCGTACGTGCATCGAAGGCCGTGATGGCACCAGCGGCACAGCCGCTGTCGATCACGACCGGTAGCAGCACAACGCGGCACCAAGAGTCGCGTGACGTCATCCCCATCACGACCAGCAGCAGCACGGCACCAAGTGTCGAGTGACGTCACCGCACAATAACCAATAGCGTCGAGTGACATCATCGCAGCACAAACTTCAGAACCGCCCTCGACAAGCGTCTCACCGATCGCCGAGAAGCACCTCTAAAAGGTGCTGGTCGCCGGCACTAAGCGCTGGCGTAATAACGCCGGATGTTTTGTGGCCCGATCGGCTGCTGCCGGATGTGTTGCGAAAGAGTGCCGAAGGCGCCGCGCCGCACAGTCACGGTGCTCGGCATTGCGGTTGGTGGCGCGGCGAACCAGCACGCAGATTGCATTTACCTGGTCCTCAGACCACGTCACACTGGAAGTACCGACTGGAGATCCACCAAAATTAAGGAAAACCGCAAGCCCAGGTCTGAACGAGTCGAAAGTGCAAGCACGTTAGTCAGCAGAAGCAGTCAAGGCGACTGATGAGGAAATACCTGAACAAGCTAACAACACAACCACTAAAATATCCTAGTCACTCTGTAAACACGCGCAATAAGCACAGAGACCTCTTTCATATTCAAGGTCGCTGGATCAATTACTCTTCCACGGCGACCGAAGTCGGCGAAGGTCACGATCGGCGGCAGAGCTCAAGGTCGGCGCATTGCCGCAGGCTCCTGTGCCATCCTTGGGCCTGGCCGACACGGTCGACAAGGGTGCCCGCGCCAGGAACCAACGTACAGCTACGCAGCTCACCGCTCCAAACAGATTTTAAGAGAAGAATCGTGTACAGTCTGTGGAACGTGATAGACATGGTCTGTTGGATATAATCATGATCGATAAAGCTGTTTTCTGGACAATGTTAAGTCTTTATTTGTGTTCGTGTCCGTCTAAACAAAGTCTAAATTTGCAGTGGGGCTTAGCCACACAAACAAAGGAAGTACGGACCACATCAACGGTATGTTAGTGTTCAGAAGCACCCAAGTGGTTTACAGGAGAGATCGTTTGTTTATTGGGTGGTTCACGACGCACTTCATGCACAATCACGGCTAATGGCGCCGCCCACACTGCTTTGCCGGTGGGCCACGGAATTGGAAAATGTCTTGAGTGGTGCGAGTGCTGAACCCGGAACCTTCGTATCCTCCGGCAGAAGAGATGCAACTGCGCAGGCGAGTCAGTCAGGGTCGCGACGGGAAATCCCACCACCCCGAAATTCCACCTCCCACCAGCGCCCGACCAGGCAACAGGCCAGCGCCTCTCCTTGCTGAATCTACAAACTGATGCCCCCCCCCCGACTGACAGCCCGCGGCAACAGGCGCCCCCTGCTCCGGACGAACCAGTGCTCGACCGGTACTGCACACAATGAAGAGCCGAGTTCATGTACACGGTGAGAAGATAGACTATTATATCGTGACACTTAGTTCTCCAGCAAAGGCGCCATTAAGGGTGCGAGGGGACGAGCGAGGGATCAGGCCGGCTGCGTGACTGGGGATGCAAGCACAGAGTCACCGATCATAACGGGAGAGAAAGCGTGCTGTTCAAAGCGAGGTACATCGATAGCCGGTGTGGAAGATGGAGCCCAATTTCGGCGTAAGTGCCAATATTTTCAGAAGCACTGACAACATATTGGCGCCGTGGATCATTTGAGGTACACGAACCATATCCGGCACGTCAGTCAAATCCCGAGAATGGCGCGTGCAAGATTGACAGACATTAGTTATAAGCGCCTTGCAGACTAATCTCCCGATGGTGGTGGATTTGTGCTTTAGGGCGCGTCGACTGCGTTGGTCATCTTGCGCCCACTAATCTCCCGATTATAATTAACTACCAGATTGGTTGCACATTGGCTGCACTATATTGGTTGCGCGGTTCGTGAAACTGCGTCGCGACGAATGCCGTGTACGCAATTCACAGCCGAACCCACTGACTGACCACTGGTGTGTCTTTTACAGCCGAACCCACTGGTGAAGCGGCGTAGACTGCGCGGTGTGTCGCGGTCCTGCAGCCCCGCCCCTACACGTCACGTCACGTCACGTCACACCACCGTCTAGCACAACATCAGACATGTCCGCGAAATGGTCGGTCGACCCGCCCCGGGGCACACAGGTCACGTGACAACAATACCGAGCGACCGTCGGCTGACCATTGGCCAGTGCCGGCCTAGACAGCACTGGCTCAGCTCCGCCATGAAACTAGAGCAAAAAGGGCATACTTGAAGCAAAATATCGCAAAGTTGATCGATACAACTAAATGAATCAAATGAGTGAAATACGTGAAACACTAACGAACTGCTTAAGGCTTCAAAGATGTCACGGTCGGCAAACTTGGGTCGTTCCAATATGCAACGCCTGATCTCAGATATCCGATATCCGATATCCGATCGCCTGATATGCAGCTGCCAGAGGTTCGCTCGAGCCGGCAGGACTTAATTGTATTGAAGAAGTAACTCATAGCGGAACAGCATGTTCTTTGCAAGCCCACATATTTTTGCAACACATTGCACCTGCCTCTATCAGTACTGCCACCCATGCCATATAAATCTAGGCCCCACCTAGCTTCCTCTGAAACGCTACCAGTCATCTAAGAATCGAGGCGAGAACAAACCCATTGTGTTTTTTTTTTTTTTTAATAAATTTAATCAGAGTTCTTGCTGGGGTGGCTTTATGAACCACTGTCCTATTGCTAAGCAGAGCTTGTTGCGTGAACCCTGGCCCCACCGCCCGATCTATTAATTCCAGTTCAAAGGCAGAATTTTGGCCGAAAGTTGGACGTGCCGTCAATGCACCGACACGGCCGCCCGGAAACTCGTCCCAGGCATTATCGGGCCAGTTGCCAACTGACCCTCCCAGCCGGGGGGCTAAATGCGAGCGCGCGAAGCGACTCGAACCCTGTGTCGCCAGGACAGGGGAGACAAGAGCAGGCCGGCGCTCCAACCAACTGCGCTACCGGGGCGGCAAATAACCCTGTGTCGCCAGGACAGGGGAGACCAGAGCAGTCCAGCGCTCTAACCAACTGCGCTACCGGGGCGGCAAATAACCCTGTGTCGCCAGGACAGGGGAGACCAGAGCAGGCCAGCGCTCTAACCAACTGCGCTACCGGGGCGGCAAATAACCCTGTGTCGCCAGGACAGGGGAGACCAGAGCAGTCCAGCGCTCAACCAACTGCGCTACCGGGGCGGCAAATACCCTGTGTCGCCAGGACAGGGGAGCCCAGCGCCCCAACTGCGCTACCGGGGCGGCAAATAACCCTGTGTCGCCAGGACAGGGGAGACCAGAGCAGTCCAGCGCTCTAACCAACTGCGCTACCGGGGCGGCAAATAACCCTGTGTCGCCAGGACAGGGGCAAGAGCAGTCCAGCACTCTAACCAACTGCGCTACCGGGGCGGCAAATAACCCTGTGTCGCCAGGACAGGGGAGACAAGAGCAGTCCAGCGCTCTAACCAACTGCGCTACCGGGGCGGCAAATAACCCTGTGTCGCCAGGACAGGGGAGACCAGAGCAGTCCAGCGCTCTAACCAACTGCGCTACCGGGGCGGCAAATAACCCTGTGTCGCCAGGACAGGGGAGACAAGAGCAGTCCAGCGCTCTAACCAACTGCGCTACCGGGGCGGCAAATAACCCTGTGTCGCCAGGACAGGGGAACAAGAGTCCAGCGCTCTGACCAACTGCGCTACCGGGGCGGCAAATAACCCTGTGTCGCCAGGACAGGGAGACCAGAGCAGTCCAGCGCTCTAACCAACTGCGCTACCGGGGCGGCAATAACCCTGTGTCGCCAGGACAGGGAGACAAGAGCAGTCCAGCGCTCAACAATGCGCTATCGGGCGGCAAATAACCCTGTGTCGCCAGGACAGGGAGACCAGAGCAGTCCAGCGCTCCAACCAACTGCGCTACCGGGGCGGCAAATAACCCTGTGTCGCCAGGACAGGGGAGACCAGAGCAGTCCAGCGCTCCAACCAACTGCGCTACCGGGGCGGCAAATAACCCTGTGTCGCCAGGACAGGGGAGACCAGAGCAGTCCACTCACACTGCGCTACCGGGGCGGCAAATAACCCTGTGTCGCCAGGACAGGGGAGACCAGAGCAGTCCAGCGCTCTAACCAACTGCGCTGCAGGAGCGGCAAAAACCTGCTGCATGAGCAGATCTGCAACTTTAAGCCACATAATCCCATCCAATTATCGGATTTGATATGATTGTAGGTGGACGACAGCCATTCCAACGACCACGCTGGGCACGGTAGAGCGCGCTGCGAGTGGGGCCAGTGCCAATGCCAGTGGGGGTGATATTGAAGTGAAGCCAGTCTCATGGCTTCGGTTCAGTTAAGAGGAAAACCGCCGTGCAGGAGGAAAACTGTCGTGAGGCGACGTCACATCGTGACTTGACGGATCACGAGGCACGGCCGCGGCGGATCAGTGTGCTGAGGACGGGTGGTGACGGGTGGTGACAGGTGGTGACGGGTGGTGACGGGTGGTGACAGGTGCCGCTCCCGGGCGGTCAGAATCCTCAACTTGAGTCGTACGTGGTGCAAGTGAAAGGCATTTCCGGGAGCACTATCAGACCAGCCACATACGGTGGCCGCACACTGGGAAAGTATTGCTCGCCAACTTGGAAATCGTTTAAAACTAGTGATCCAATAGATCCGATATGATATACTTAGGCCTTTAAAAACGGTGTTTCCAACGGAACATATGTGCTGGCTCCGAAGAAAAGCGCCCAGTTTCCGCCAACTGCCACCGCGCAGGTCCAACACCACAGCCACGGGCCGACCCTGAAGGCCGTCCCACACACTTCAGCACCGCCGAAGGTGCCAGCGCCTGGCGGGCGCCGGCGTGTCGGACCGCCCGCGACACATTTAGACGTCCACGTCCACGTCCACGGGTCCTGACAGCAGTTCATGCGCCCCTCAGCCAGGGTCAACAGCGCCGCTACATAGCCAGTAGCAGTTGATGCGCCCCTGAGCCAGGGTCACGCGCCGAATAGCCAGTAGCAGCTGACCCTGAGCCGGGCAAAGCAAGTGCGGGACAGCGCCGCTACATAGCCAGTAGCAGTTGATGCGCCCCTGAGCCAGGGTCAACAGCGCGGCGACCAGGCGGGTTAATGGCGCGGCGACCAGACGGGTTAATGGCGCGGCGACCAGACGGGTTAATGGCGCGGCGACCAGACGGGTTAATGGCGCGGCGACCAGACGGGTTAATGGCGCGGCGGTCCGACGGGCGGCCAGTCGGCCAGTGCTGCGCGGCGTCACGTCACGTCACGTCACGCCGACTACGGCTCAAACTGCCGACAGCGGCCCAGTCGTTGCTGACGTCACAGTATGTGTGGTGAGGGCAGCCAGCACGAAAATAGCGCCGGCTGCCGAACCAGAGCGAATTCATACCGACCGGAGGGTGCACGCTTCTATAGGACAGACATGGTAACCGCCACACAAACAATATTGATGTGGCACGCAACACCACTGTTTCCAGCCAAGTTAACAAGACATTTCCTCCGCTCGAGCTTGGTGAAGGCTCAGCGCTCAAATGCAGACCGAACATATACCCTCGGCTGGCCCAACCAAGAACTTCCAACGACTTGATGCAGGTTCTATTCGTTGGTTGGTTATTGGTTTTACGACACGTCGACCGTTGAGTCATATAGCGTCGCCAATCTCTCACGCCGATTGGTCGCGGGCGAAGAGTAGCGACGGGTGAGATTCGAACCCACAATCTTTCGATTGCGAGACTAGCATCTTACCCCTAGACCACTCGTCCCCCAGGTTCTACTCGTAAACGAACTATTTGCCTAACCAATGTTTTCCCCGGTATGAACCCAGACACCTAGTATGGACGGGACCGACGGCAGACCCATGTAACTGGCGGAGGGTAACAGTAGCACCAGAAGGCGTTCACGGAATCTGCAGGGCAAAATAAGCACGTGCATGGTAAACAGGCGTCCGCTGTCTGGATGAAATAAATTACAGCGAGTTGGATGCAGGTGGGTGGCCTTGCTGGACTACAGCCGATCTACGAACCCATCGTGGTCAACGTTGGGAAAGGTTAGACCAAGACGCGGACCAGCTGCAAACAAATTGAGCCCCACACACATGCCATTGGACTGGACCACACTGAACTACCTTTACCAGCCGGTAGGTAAGCCAACTGGCCGGCAACTCTACCTGGGACGCGGAGGCTCGACCAACTACCTTCAACGTTTCCATCTTTCCTCGTGACCTCCCGCCGACCTTCATGCGGGAGTTCAGCTGAAGGCCATGCTGCACGGGTCGTGCCCGTGGTGACCCGTGGCGACCCGTGCATGCCTGTGATAGCACGACTGTCTCCTCCCTCCCTGGTCAGGAGAACGAATACGAGACGCAACCAGACCCAGTCGGGCATCGGACGTGTGAACTAAGCTAAACGTGACAGCCGAGCGCACGCAAGGACGGACGATTGTAGGGAGCACGTGCTACCGGACGTTGGTCACCGGTTTCGGACACGAACGCCCATATAGAAGTGCCGTCCAGCATCTAGAAGTCCGGGAGTTCTGCCCGGCACTCATCCACGAGTGCCGCTCCGCAGTCGTCTGGGAGTGCAGCCCGAGTGAAGCGGTGTGGGAGAACTGTCAGGCTGGCCGTCACCTCGCCAGGCGAAGGGTCAACCGCGCAGGTCAGGGGTGAAAGCAATAAGTGTTACCAGTCATGTGCGCTCAGAGGTTCACCTTATGCATGCGGCAGAAGTAGCAACTTCATCGCCTCGGCCGCCACATCACTTAACGTAGCGGGACATTTTACCGGAACGTTCTCGGATTGCCAATTTACTGTGGTCGTCCGGATGCTTACCGATGGGAAAACACTGGGGTAGTTACCTTCAGATACTAGACAGCCGGACCTCCACTACACTCGGGAAGGATAGACACCCGCCGCCACGAGCAGCGAGGTCGGCGAGGGCGTCTGACCAGTCGGCGCAGCGGCCGGCCTCACCAGGGTGGCCGGACAGACAGTCGACCCTGATGGCACAGCGGCCGGCCCCACCAGGGAGGCCGGTCCGGGCCAGGCCACGACCTGGCAGACTGTCGACCTCGATGCCGTCGCGCGGCGGACAGAACCGGTCTCGGCGGGCCGGGCACCGAGGCGTCGCCGTCAGTAGCCGCCGTCGGAACATCGAGACCGGGCGGTCCACTGGTGTCGCGGCCACACCAGAGGCTGGTGCCGCGGCCACACCGGAGGCTGGTGCCGCGGCCACACCAGAGGCTGGTGCCGCCGCCACACGAGGCTGGTGCCGCGGCCACACGAGGCTGGTGCCGCGGCCACACAAGAGGCTGGTGCCGCGGCCACACAAGAGGCTGGTGCCGCGGCCACACCAGAGGCTGGTGCCGCGGCCACACCAGAGGCTGGTGCCGCGGCCACACAAGAGGCTGGTGCCGCGGCCACACCAGAGGCTGCCGCCGTCCCCAGGACGGACGTCGTGCCGAGGGGCGTGGGAGGTCGCCCCAGAGCCAGAGCCGGCACAGAGTCGGCTGGCCAGAGCCAGAGCCGGTCGGCAATGGCTCACGGCTGAGCTTCCGCGTCACGTTCGGTTCTCTCGATCGGAGCTCTGCGCGAGGTGGGGCACGAGCCGTAGTTTACTTTAATGTGCCTCTGATGTGCCAGTTAGTATCCGCGAGTTTATGGTACCGATCCGGGGAAAGTGGTGGACTATGCTCGATTCCTGGAATGGTTCCTGGACGCAAGCGCGGCTCGCTATACGACACGTACCCGCGGTCCACCCGTAGCGCGCGGCCACACTGGCACCCCAGCCACGACACGGGTGGCTGCCTCGCCGCGTGCACCTCTACCAACTGCTCACTGCACGCCCAACGGACCGTGTAAACAATCGACGAAGAACTCTCCGCGCCTCACAGCCAGTGGCAGGTACCGCGTAGTACGGCCACGTGCTGAAGGAACAAGCTACCTGGTGGTGAAACAGAAGGGCGTGGTGTGCTGGGAAAGGTGAAAGCGATCAAACAAGTGTGTGGTGTAAGGCTGAGGCCAGCTGGACTAATTGGCAGGACGGGCAGTCGACAGGCGGCCGATGTTGGGTCGGAGATGGGCCAGATTTTGAGTGTGACTCAGATTAGCCACCGGATAGGCAGGCCGGGCCGGTGGAGATCACGCTGGACATCGGAGGACGTCGGGTGGTTGGGTGGTCAGGTGGTCAGGTGGTCAGGTGGTCAGGTGGTCAAGTGGTGGGGTGGTCAAGTGGTGGGGTGGTCAAGTGGTGAAGTGGTCAAGTGGTCAAGTGGTCAAGTGGTCAAGTGGTCAAGTGGTGGGGTGGTCAAGTGGTCAAGTGGTCAAGTGGTGGGGTGGTCAAGTGGTGGGGTGGTCAAGAGGTGGGGTGGTCAAGTGGTCAGCATGCGGGGGTTGACAATGCTGGACTGGTCTGCTCTGGACGGTATGGGGGGGGGGGCTTCACGATAAGATCAAACGCTGCGTTAGAGATATTCGGATTGGTACGTTCACTCCCACGAGTCTCAGACTGGAAGTAGCCATCTTAAAAAGAACGATAGACCTTAAACAACTAGCAAACATTAAGGCTTAGCAAACAAACAGACTTTTAGGGAGGGACGGCGAGGTTAGGCCGATAGGGTAGAAAGAGGCGGAGAGATACTTTAAGCTCTCGCTCGGGTCAGGAAACTTCACGATCAGACTGGATACTCAGCAGCTTAGCAAGAGTATTGCTAGACACAAGCGGAGCGAGGAAGACAGCTCACGCCTGAAGATTGTCATGGGCCATGACTTTAGTGATTTAACCCTCAGAGTCATTCCGGTCCGATCCTCTCACCCAGTCACGGGGTTATTATAAACCCTCTAAACTAAGCGTGGTATGAAAACTAAGGTGTCCTCGGAAAGCGCTCGGCGAGTAGAGTAGGGCCAGAAATCACCCAAAATTTAGTTATCAAAGAATGACGTCACTAGGGGGTTGATGGTCACGACTGACCAGTCATTTTTGGCTCTGGGGAGTTCATTTTGGAGACTATTTTAAAAACAATTGATTTGGAATCAGAAAGACGAAATGGACCATGGTCCCAAAATTATGCCCATGTATTTTTTATTTGTTGAAATTGTAAATTTGTGTTTTCGATTGTTTTATTTGTAATGGGCGGGGCACACTTATTCTGTGATGAACGACTCTACCATTAATTTGGCGTATTTACGTTAACTTGTTGTCAGGGAGGGACTCCAAGCCGACCTGCCATTTCAAACAGTGACGCTATATCCGGATAAAAAATTTCGCATAGGAAGGCGTAGTGTACGTGGAACGTGGACAGCGCGCTTTGCTAAGACATCAATGGCCCCGTTCCCACCAATTCAGTCGTGCCCTGCAAGCCGATAGAATGATTAACATTCTACTCGTCATGAACCGCGAACCTAGAGGACGTGTCTACTGCAACTGGATTCAATGTGTCTTAGAGACTTGATCTCTATGGACATCGATCTGGGCTCTATACCGACCTTAGCGCCAACAGGTTACCGAACGAGTCGCCATTACCACTTTCAATGCATCACCCCCGACCTTAATGCTACCCAAGGTGTTGTTGATGGAGACCAGTCCCGACGTTTACTCTGCTGCATGTGCAGGAAGGGAAAACGTCGAGAGTGCAGTGGCCCGTCGCCAAGGTACTTCAGACAGTTCCAGTACCTGGACCGTCCGCATTCATCTGCGTATATATCCGTAATAACCGATCCAGCGCAATTATTCCATGCTGGAAAACGATGTGACGCTTCCTCAGACACGACATCGATGCGTTAATGGTTATATTATAATATTTATATATTTATTTATATTAATATATTTATACATAATTCATATTAGTATGACTACATTTATAAATAATATTTATATATACACATATATATGATAGAGGAAAGTCTCCAGGGAGGAGCTTAAAGATCGCGCAGGCGACCGCCACAATTTTACGCCACTATCCTGATGGAGCGAGACTTCTCTCCGACAGGATCGCAGCAGAAACACGTCGGGAATACGCTGACTAGAGGGATGGTCGGAAAATTGGCGCGGCTATGTATGGCGCATGCCAAGCAATTCGCGAAGCACAGCAAAGCACGGTTCGTCGGCTTCTAATAAAAGACTCGTTGGCGATGCGCGAAAGCGCCGGCAGCAGTGTGCAGCGACTCATGGTGGATGGTGGCCGAGGTCGGCTTTACCGCTGCACATGCGCCGACGTACGGCGCGACTTCTATATTTGGACAGCGCGGATGCAAACTAAATGCATGTCGACGGTTTTCCCTGTTGAGAAGCGGGAACCACTCGCATTTACAATCGCTCCAAACCGAAAACGGCCAGCTGCCTTTGCAAGGCCTCAGTATCGAACGAGCAATAATTGGCGGCTGGACAACTGGCCGCGGGGACCACCTCCGATCGGTGCGGCCTGCCGCAGACAACCTTCTGCACACCACACGCCGGAGCCAGGCACGAACCCAGGAGGAATGAGGCTACCGCCTGATGCCGCGACACTGAGCCCGGAGTGCTACTCCTGGGGGTGCCCAGAGTGCTACTCCTGGGGGTGCCTAGAGTGATACTCCTGGAGGTGCCCAGAGTGCTACTCCTGGGGGTGCCCAGAGTGCTACTCCTGGGGGTGCCCAGAGTGCTACTCCCGGGGGTGCCCAGAGTGCTACTCCTGGGGGTGCCCAGAGTGCTACTCCTGGGGGTGCCCAGAGTGCTACTCCTGGGGGTGCCCAGAGTGCTACTCCTGGGGGTGCCCAGAGTGCTACTCCTGGGGGTGCCCAGAGTGCTACTCCTGGGTGCCCAGAGCCCAGGGGTGTCTCATCGGCACGGCGCCCTTAGACGACTTGGTGGGGCCATGATCGCGCGGCACGATTTCCATAAATAATGTTCGTATGTCTTCAGCGTAGTTCTTTCAACTGCGGCGCAGTTTGAAGCTCTCCTCCCCTCCCCTCAACGAGATCCCGCACCCGCCCCTGGCGAGATCCCGCACCCGCCCCTGGCGAGACCACACCCGCCCCTGGCGAGAGCCCACACCCGCCCCTGGCGAGAGTCCACACCCGCCCCTGGCGAGAGCCCACACCCGCCCGTGGCGAGAGCCCGCACCCGCCCCTGGCGAGAGCCTGCACCAGCCCCTGGCGAAAGCCTGCACTGTTCTCTCGGAGACAGAACATGTGTCTTGCAAATCTGCGCTCGCTCTGATGCACAGCTTTTCCGCAGTGTTACTCAATAGTGCATAACGATCCAAAACCGCTCCGCCGGACATTTTGCAGAGCTTTCAATACAACCGCCGCTCGCGGCCAGTTTCCTCGGCTGAATTTACTACCCCTCCCCCTTCCGACAGCCACCACCCTCCACACCACGGGGGTCACGAACTCCAGCCTCACACCATGCTTTTCAGAAGCCGAGTGGCCCAGCAGACTCAGGTGACAGTCGTTGGTAACGCAGGTCGTAAGCGGCACACCGAACGTCGTAACGTCTGGGCACACCGAGCCATGCCCAGATACGTTCCAACATCCCAACACATCAACAACCACCTTCCCTCACCTTGCCAACGACCGCCGGTAAATTCATGACTTCTTGCTGCGATACAGATCGCATGCATCAGCCAGAGCATTCACCCTTCTCAAGCCAATGATTGAGAAGACGCGTCAAAATGGCAACTATGCTGCCAGTGCACAGTAAGATCATGGACGTCGGAATCGCATAAGTGCATGAATAATGCAGTCAAGAAACGTGAATACTTACATGAACACGCGGGTACTTATAGGTGCCGTCCTCGAAAGACCTGTTCATGTGCTTGTGATTTCCATGAGAATGAGAAGTAATTGATCGAATCCAGTCCACTTATACTAACATGGGCAAGATAAACAAGTGTAAAATGAAAATGAATGATAGCCCGAGAGTGCGTTGCATGGGTATGGGGGGGGGGTCATACACCTGAAGCGATTTCCGAATTGGCGAGGTGCCTGTAGGGCATATAGGAATTATGCAATCTCCAGGACTGGCAGGCGCGCAGCCAGGATTTCCTAAAGGGGAGCCAATGTATTGGCAACAACTGGTTCCGGTTGGTTGGTTGGCTATTTGGGCTCAGGGACGTGCAGACTGAGTTGTCATACAGCGCCTGTAATAACAGATGAACAGCAAAAGGTAACTGATGTCGACAGAAGTACGACTCCGAATACAGGTAGATCATCGAAAGCTACCATCGCTGAATGTCTGCGAGCGGTATAAATCGGTGAAGCTCACAGGTAGAAGGGAAAAGGTGTCTCCGAAGCAACCGGACGCGAACGCCTACCCGGGAGACTGCGGAGTGAGTACGGCAGCACGAGTCCAGAGACGCGTCTTCGGTCATCAGCGAACCGGGGACAGGAGATAAAAACGGGATGACTCGACAACTGCGCGTGACGGGGCAGTTTAGTCAGACCTCCACACAAAGCAGATGGAGGTGGTCCTGGTGGAATAGCAATATGAACGCTGGGCTTCGAGGGAGGGGAACGCGAGTCATTTGATCCCCAGTTTACACCTTGTGTAAGGCAAGCCGATGCACTACACCTGGGGGAGGGGAACTGTGTCCCCTTCAAACTGAACTGGGATACACCTTTTGGTTGAAAGGGTACAAATTGCCGACATCTCTAAAAAGAATTTAATTAGTTTGGTTGGTTGTATCCACGCGATGCACCTTGGCGCTGCTAAATTTGCATGTCTGCAACACAAACAAGTACTTGGGATTACCACCGCTCGCGAGTCCGAAACGCTTGCACATCACGTCGCTCCAGCCGGTGAAGTCTCGGCAGCATCAAAAGCCGTACCACATTCACAGCCAGCCTGTACCTCGAAAAGCTACAAGAATACCTCGACCCCAGCTCCGCTGGCATGCGTGACGTCACCGCCACGACACTGCGGCCATCGAGGCCGGCGCTGCGGGGGCCGTGACGGCCGGCCGGCGCACTGCGCATGCGCCAACAGCCGACAGCGTCAGAGCCACGCGGCGGGCCGAAAGAAGAGCTGTCCTTGGCCGAGGTCGGCAGAGAGCCGGACAGCGATGCCGCCGACGCGCTGCCAACGCAAACAGTGCTGCCAGCACGCCGCCGGCGGCTCGGCGACTTGACTGGCCAACAGCGCAGGAACACCACCGGCCGCATCCGGGTCACGACCTCATTCCAACTGGGCGCCGCAGCTCCCGCGACGCGCTGAGTGGGCAGGGCAGACCGGCGTGACGCACACGAACGGACGCCACCCGCGCCGCTTGGGCTATTTTACGACGCATTCCACTGGTGGACCACGCAACATCGCCGCCGGTTGTGGGTCGGCGTTAAAATAATGTTCTTTTTTCGCTGGGTGTGAGATGCCGAAACTAGTAGGTAGGCTGTCTGAAGTTTGCCATGGAAACGACGTCGGTTAGGTCCTTCAAACTCGATTCTGAGTCCATAGAGTGCTTATGTGCATCTTAGTCTATTTTTTGGGGGACACCTGATATTGGGATACTTCTGTTAATGACGCCAATAATAATGTCATGCTATCAGCGAATTGTATTGAACAGCAGGTCACATCATATGCAATCTCTGTACTTGAAAACAAAAATATGAACGAGATGTTTATGCATCACAATCTGCAATGAGCATTCGCATGATACACGCAGGACACTGTCAGAAAAGGGACATGACTTCATAAACACACATCAGGAAGCACAATGTCGATACCTTTTTGGGAAGGATGCCTCTTCGTTGTTCAGTGGGTGGTATATTCCACCCTATTTCACGAGTAATTTATCACCGAGGGTGGACTGCACGATCCCGCCCAGCCGAACGGTCCCTGGATTTGAACCCGCCACCTTGCGATGAGGCCAACGTCCAGCCGACGGCTACCGCAACTCCACGCCAGTGCCACCGGCACTCGCCCCCCCCCGTCGGTGCGGCTCGCACACCACCACCGTGTGCGAGGACGGGGGCGCAGCGTTCCGAGAAAAGGAAGCTGGATCGCATGCGTTGGTCCGAACCCGGCGTTCAGCGCTGAATTGTCTATCAGGTCAACAGTGCGGCAGCCAACTGCCATGTATCAAGATGCATGCGTAATGAGCGGCCCCACTTATAATACCAACTTCCGAATCCGAGCGTCCCTCTACCTAGTTGCAGTCTGTCCACGCCAGCCGGGGATTAGCGAAACCCGCCACGCAAGTTGTGCGTGTGCGCAAACATCGGCTCAGTTCAACTCGTGTATAATCACCTGTTTGGATGCCGCTCCATCGCATGCCACAGTACAGCCCATCTCGTCCGGGCACGAAGGCCCAACTGAGCGGTGCTGCGAGCCGCGCGCACCTGGACCTTTCCCGGCGGGAACACCAGGTGCAGGAGGGCAGGTGCGATGATTTGTTGTCGCTGCGCAACTCCAACACGGTCCACCGGGGAGACGAGACTCGCCTCTGCGAGACTCGAGCCCAGATGCCGGTTTCTGGTGGTGTCCTCTTCTGGTCGGTACACAGGTACAAGGAATAGTAATGTCGCTTCGGCCGGGGATGGGAACGGCCAGCACCTAATGGCATGACATATTTCTGGAGGGGGGTCAATTAATGTCAATTAAATGCTTACCGAGGTGAGGGTGGTATTTACGATTCCGACTTGATACATAACAAAACTCACAACTAAGCGGTCAGAATACAACAAAACCTGCGTACGGAAGGCAATGTGACCGCTCAATTCCGAACGGAAACCAAGCGAGAGCAAACTTATTGGCATAAAAATGTATCAAATGGTCCGGGAGCAGCCATGGCCAGCCGACCACTGCTGGCCAGGCCTCTGACGTAGGCTTCCACCCACACCGCAGAAATACGCAAGTGCTGCGAAACACGTTCACCTGCTGACAGGAGATGGCCGTCAGCAGGCCCAGGTAATGGCCGTCAGCAGGCGCGAGCCACGCTGGCACCCCGGAAGGAAGCCAAGTTCCACGAGCACAGCGCTCCAGAGCCCCGAAGGTCGTACGAAACACGCAGATCCTAAAGGCGCCTGGCGGTACAGTTCTACATGCTGTCAGGCTCCACCAGACCCGAATCACCACGAGCCACGAGCAGTAGCACCATGGCCGGGCGTGTGCTGTGTCGCGAAACAGCTATGTCCATCCATATGGTTAAGCCGGCTCCGTGTACACCTAAGGAACGTCCAGTCAGATGAACGCTTGGACAGCTGCGGACGTCGAATCCAGTCTGTGGATCAAGGTCTCCATGCAGTGGTCTGGAGGCAGATCGTCCAGCTCCATGACCAAACGTCGACACAAAGCAATCTGCAGGAGGAACCGGGGCCGGCAAACGCCAGCCCCGCGGGTAACTCCGCCCGGGGTTTTGGCGCGCCATCGGGACGGGCGCAGGTAGCGCGCGGAACAAACCCGGCCACTGTAGTTACCAGCGACTGGTGGAACTGCCTGCAACGAACGATAGCAATGGCCGTCCCCTGCAGCCCGCCTTCGCCGGCAGACGTTCCAACAGACCCGGCCCATCCATGCGTTTTCATCACTTTTTGTCCAGAGGAAAAACTGGGTGCCAGAGGCAGAAAAAGACGACTCGATCATCGACAACACGCCATAGTCCGGCGTTGGTGGCTTAACCAGAGAACGACAGAGGCCTCATGTGATAAACCAAACACGTATTTCGTGACCAAACAGGTAGTTCATAGCCGGAACGGCAGTTTAACGAACCGGGTGCTTGGTGACCGAAACGGGTATGTCATGACCAAAATTAGTGTTTGGCATAACCGTGGCGGCTACTTGATAACGGATAAGCACAAAGCTCGAGTATATACAGTCACCAAAGCGAGTAACTCGGCGACTGGAGCAGCCGTATCGATAAGCAAACACCAAATCACTGTCACGCTTAGATTTGGTCACGCTCTAGTGATTTGGTTTGGCTTAGTCCTAGGCTTTTAGAAGTTCTAGGAGAAAATCAGTTTCCTTAGAGCACAGCATCCGCCATTCTGGCATCCGAGTCAGCCCAATATGGACGTTTGGGCGGGTGCACACGTCGCATCAGCTTCTGGCCCGTTTGGATCAAAAGTAGTGTGGTGGGGTGGGGATAATTATGATAAATGTACCGAGCACGAATGGGGTACATGAGGGCATGTGAACAATGGGGTCAGACGCGACCTCTGATCCAGCCAATTGCCAAGATGTACGAGTGGCATATCAGGAGACACTGGGGGGGGAGGGTCTAATTGAGCGTACTACTGGGTGTCCATTTGGACACCCAGCCGGCGAATGGGAACACCCGATCACCCAAAAATGGACACCCAGTGAATTCAGACAGTAGGCCCAATTCGACTACTTGCAATGATACGATGAGCTAATTGATGAGCTAATTGATGAGCTCAATGATGAGCTCAATGATGAGCTCAATGATGAGCTCAATGATGAGCTCAATGATGAGCTCAATGATGAGCTCAATGATGAGCTCAATGATGGCTCAATGATGAGCTCAATGATGAGCTCAATGATGAGCTCAATGATGAGCTCAATGATGAGCTCAATGAGTCAATGATGCTCAATGATGAGCTCAATGATGAGCTCAATGATGAGCTCAATGATGAGCTCAATGATGAGCTCAATGATGAGCTCAATGATGAGCTCAATGATGAGTCAATGATGAGCTCAATGATGAGCTCAATGATGAGCTCAATGATGAGCTCAATGATGAGCTCAATGATGAGCTCAATGATGAGCTCAATGATGAGCTCAATGATGAGCTCAATGATGAGCTCAATGATGAGCTCAATGATGAGCTCAATGATGAGCTCAATGATGAGCTCAATGATGAGCTCAATGATGAGCTCAATGATGAGCTCAATGATGAGCTCAATGATGAGCTCAATGATGAGCTCAATGATGAGCTCAATGATGAGCTCAATGATGAGCTCAATGATGAGCTCAATGATGAGCTCAATGATGAGCTCAATGATGAGCTCAATGATGAGCTCAATGATGAGCTCAATGAGCTCAATGATGAGCTCAATGATGAGCTACTTCGGATAAATTGCGGATGAGAGTTACAATCTACAGCCCGCAATTGCTCGGGGAAGTGTATCAATGAATGATAATCTCACGGCATGGAACCGGATTCAACTGTCGCAGTCCCAGCCAGTCTCAGTCGTCCGGTAGAAGACGGTGGTGAGAACTGGGCTGGCTGCGCGGCATTGAGAGGCGGGCAGTACCGACACACCGGCCGTTCCAGGGGGAAAGGGGGACATACCCCCAAAGGCTCGAAAACGGCCAGTTGGTCTCCCCAAACTCTCCGAAATTGAGTCAAATTGTTTCCATGCAAGTCGTGCGGCGTAAAATTTAGCACTGTATGCCCCAGACATTGTACAGTATTTTGGTCCCCCGGGGAGTTTCGAGATCGTTCGGACAAAATGGTTAGCACCCGCCCTCATTTCCCCGGTTATTTGTTGAGATCCGACCAAAATTGTCGCTCCCACCCCCGGCCGCCGGCCGGAGACAGCGGTTTGCTCGTAATTTGCGGTAATTCGTGTTGTGTTCACGGGCACTACATAGCACCACAAGTGACAAACACCGCAAGCTCCTTGGCCGACCAAAGATGCGTGGCGAGACAGCCTGGTGACGCCCCCTGGGTCAAATGGACGCCATTAGATTCTTCTTCCCCGCTGCTTTGCTTCCGCTTCAATAAATCGGCGGACATGGGTGCAATACTTGACATGGGACATGGGTGCATGGGTGGACATGGGCGACACTCGACATGGACATAGACATGTTGACACTTGACATGGACATGGGTGGACATGGATGCAATACTTTCTGGGTGTAGGTTAACCCCACGCCATCTGCCATCTTCTCCCATGATTCACTTCGGGCGTAGCTCGGAATACAGTCACCTGCTCTCTTCCCGCAGCCCCGTATATCATGCTGAAAGCGCGTCGATTCAACCTAGTCATTCCTATTTCCGAATTCTACTTGCCAGCATCGCCTTCAAAGCACTTCGAATTATGGACAGGATCCTACTAAGTTGGTAGAAATCAACACTTGGCTATCCATCTTGCTTATGCAGAAGGGTACTGTTATTTGGTCGTGAAATACCAGTCTGTCACGAGTTTCGGTCTCGGCGGCTCAAAGCACCATTGCCGACTAATTCCATCGGATAATGCTTGCGGTTGTATTTTGTACCCACTAGTAAACTTTCCGTGTGCGAGCCTGATCTTATCGACCGACTGCTCATCGACGTCACAGTGAAACCCCACTGGCGCCGTCCTGCCGCCGCGCTCCTTCCCGGTGCACCCTCCAGCCACCTGGCGAGCAAGCGCCGACTGTTGCCACACCAAGCACCTCTGCACCTCTGGTGAAACGACAACATCGCACCTGTTGGAGACCCCACAGCGGCTGTTGAGGTTACGTTTGCAGGCCGAGACATTTTCAGGGTGCATTTTCATGTTGCGCCATGTGGTCTGTTTGTGCACGAGGCCAGAACGCTGAACGAACACGTCTGGCTACAAGTCTCCTTACGTTACCACACTTAAGGTCATTCATTCATTCCACCCGACTGCGCCCAGACAGCAGACGGCCTCTCGGCCGGGCGACAGCAGACGGCCTCTCGGTCGGGCGACAGCAGACGGCCTCTCGGCCGGGCGACAGCAGACGGCCTCTCGGCCGGGCGACAGCAGACGGCCTCTCGGCCGGGCGACAGCAGACGGCCTCTCGGCCGGGCGACAGCAGACGGTCTCTCGGCCGGGCGACAGCCTCCCGCCTCCCTGAGTCAGTCGGCGCGGACTCCAGGCCAGCTTCGGCCGGCTACCGGTGGCCGGCGACACAGATCTGACATACGGCCAGCGCATGGCGGCCCGCACAGACGCCGCTCCGGCGAGTCCAAACGAGGTCAGCCGGCTCCGGACGCGGCGCCCAGCCGCCGTACCGGCCCCTCGTGCCGGTACGGAGCGTACCTCAACCGCTCGCTAGGGTACCGATCGGCTGACGCCGGTACCGGACGTGGTAGCTGCCGTGTGTCGACTGGCCATGTTTACGGATGACTGCCGACTGGGGGAGGTACGGGTAGTGGTACTGGTATTAGTACTGGTACTGGTACCGCTGCCGCTACAGCCCAGCCAGACACTGGTACGACCGGAGCCACCAGTGGCCGCGTGACCCGCGGCGCGACCGAACAGCACAGCTGACCAGACAGCCGAGCCTCGCAACGGCACGGGAGCAAGACGCGGCCGGCGGTCGGCACGAGAGTGGCCGGCTCGTGACGATCAGATGTACACCCAGCCGGCTATCACAACACGTGCTGAAAGCAGACAATTTCACAGCGCGTGCTGAAAGCGGAAATCTCACAGCACGTGCCGAAAGCAGACAATTTCACAGCACATGCTGAAGGTGCTGGAACAATGAAGCGGCATTCTGGTACGGCCACTTCTGGACGTGGTCCCGTCACGTCATGGTACGGCAGCGATAAATTATTCGTGAAATAGGGTGGAATATATTACCTTCTAAACAATGAATGGACATCCTCTCAACGGAACATAGACTTCGCGCTTCATGATGGGCCTTTATGACGTCTTCATTTTTAATTTCTAACGGTACCTTGTTGATAAGTTCTAATGCTGATACTCTATTGCGGATTGTGATGCACGAATATTTCGTAACACGGTCCCAGGCAAGATGATTAACTATGATGTAGTATGTTTATTGATTGCTTGGGCTTAGGGGCGCATCAACTGCTACTGGCTATGTAGCGCCCAGATGTATGTTATACCATCAGTTGACAAATAGCTATTTTGCAGTTATCGCTAAAATAGTCCCCCGAAACTAGACATCCAAAACAAGGAAAATGTGCAAGTATGAGTACGCCGTTGGATCAGGATTGTGCTTGAAGAACTTATCAGTGATGATAAATAGCATCGTGTCCATTGTGAAATCAGATATCCTACTGTACTCGTTTAGACATCTCGCACCGAACGAGAAACCAATATTTTAACACTGGTACGACGTCAACAATCTTGTATCCCAAATCAGTAATCCTATGTCCCAAGATGTTTCGCAGCGTATAGCGCAGCATTTGCGCCAAGCTTCAATTTAGTTCAGACGCTTCCCAGTGTGACTTAGTGCACAATGCTCTAAGCATAACCAGGCTTTAACTCAAACGCGACGCCTGTGGCCATTTGTGTGGCTTTGGGCAGGTCACCTATGCCAGACAAGACTGGCTGCCGAACACCAGATGTCCTGCTTGAGCCGGCCGCGATCACTTCCGAGAAGATCGGCGCCTCGTTTGACCAACGGGGCAGATGGTACGACCATTCTGGATTGCACTGCCGAATGCCAGCCAACTGTACAGATGGTGGCGTGCAACTCGGAGCACGTGGTGATAAGTGTCCGGTAGTCTGAAGGAGTGCCCCGGCACGTGGCGACAAGTGTCCGGTAGTCTGAAGGAGTGCCCCGGCACGTGGCGACAAGTGTCCGGTAGTCTGAAGGAGTGCCCCGGCACGTGGCGACAAGTGTCCGGTAGTCTGAAGGAGCACCCCGGCACGTGGCGAAAAGTGTGTCCGGCAGTCTGAAGGAGTGCCTCGGCACAAGACTACAAATGTGATGCGCGGCGCTGAATGTCAAACAGCGCGAGGCTGAACTGTGACCTCCACCCTCCGACAGAGGTCACGGCGTCGATCCCACCAGCGTCAAACCCGTGCACACTTGCACGTGAACATATGCCGCCGTGAAGCACGGACAACCGTAACAAACATAACCGGTACTCAATCGGACCAACCATGGATTGAGCAGGTGACCCGATATAAACCAGATTAGACACTCGTCCAACACGCGAACCTCGAGGGTGGAGAGAGTCACCCAGCTCACCAACGCGCGGTGACGCGCGTTGGCGTGGCTCCGTCACGCGCACACCAATGGTGACGCACACACCAATGGTGACGCACACACCAATGGTGACGCACACACCAATGGTGACTCACACGTCAGCGCAGTTCAGTCACGCACTCGTGGCGCCCGGCTATGACGTACAGGGCTCCAGACGACGTCATTGGAACTTCCAGCAGAACTATGCGATGAGCTTACGTAGCACGACGGCCGGACGCCCTTTTCAGAGTGCCCCAGGGAGCGAGGACCAACGCTAGAGATGCTGCCTCCGGATACAGTCGACCAACCCACTTGCGGTGGCTTGTTCTCTGGAGACTGCAATGTCGTGAAGTACTGAAGAGGAGCATTTCCAGGCGCAGGGCACGCCTGTGACCTTATGAATCTAAGGTATACGGGCCGGGGACTTGTGCTAGATGGTTCCCAGTCATATGAGTCCGCACGTTTCGCGTTGTAATTGGTGTATTGTTTCTCTACCTACGAGTGCGGGAGTCTGCGACACCGGTCGAGTGGTGACCCTGCTGTCACCAAGTCTGTCTGGCAGACTATGGCACAATAAGGACACGAGAGCTCGAAAGGAACCGGTGCTCGTTCGGGCCTGAAGGATGCAAAGGATGACTGCGAAATCACGGAGCGATAATCTCTTGGCCCTCAAAATCGGCTCTCCTTCCGGCTTTAAAACGCTCCCACGCTCGCGGCTCCATTGGTTAAGCTGCCTCGTTAGTTGGTTGGTTGTTGGTTACTTTTCGGCTGCACGGCGCCCTTCATTGATCACATACGTGCATCTCTTTACACGCACGCGAACACATTCAGACAGATTCACCCACATTCGACATCCATTCGAAATACCATCATTGTAAATTACAAGGAAAATGGAAAATACAATATACCTATAAGAGAATGATTACGATATGCCCCACGACAAGCAGTTCAGTCAACACGGTCCACTAAATGCGAAACGGTATCAAAAATTGCCGAAACGTGCTTCATGTCCGTAAATAATCATGACTGCTGAAACCAAAGCCAAGGCTATCCAGGTAATGTATTCAAAACGTCACTTGCGGAAAGCGGAAAATGTAGCATCCAGCCAACTCAGCCAAGTTGTGACGTAACAGTTCGGATGTACCACGTGATTTATCTACGGAGGACACTTCAAGGTTACAGCGAAGTGGGGCAAGGCCATTAGCGTGATGAATTACATGTTCTTCTAGACCCGCTCGCTACCCAGCCTCAAACGGTACGAGTCACCGTACCCCATACAGCAAGTTTGCGGGAAAGTTCAAAGCGGGGAGAGATTCGAACCGGAGGCTTATGATTGCGAAACAGACTCCGCAATGATCGGTTTTCTACCACGTGACGCAGAGAGTCGTCGAATGGACGTGAAGTGGATCGAAGGCTAAATGTCGCGGGTGCGAAGTGCCTGGAGACATTGGCAGGGTGGAAAGGCCGAAGGCGAAAAGGCAGTATACATTGACGGGCGTGAACTACCCGAGGGAGAGGTGGTAGGCGCAGCGTTAAAATAATGGTTTTTCGATAGGTGCGAGATGTCGAAACGAGCAGAGTATGATGTCGAAATTTACCATGGAATTAGTGTCATTTAAAATGCTTGATGTCTTTCAGACTCAAATTTGAGCCAATGGTGTATTTATGAGTGCACCTTTATCATTTGTTATGAGATCCATAATTTAGGAAGAGCTATATTCGGGATGGATACAAATGTATATGCCATAACTGGCATTGTATGCCATTTCACACTATAGGTATGCCATCTACCTGAAATTGCGTTGCGAAATGTTAGTGTATCAAAATCCATTATCGAGAGCATGAGCACGATACTTATGAACGAGATACTGTTAGAAAGGAGACACGAAGACTTCATAAGCACACATGAGGAAGGATGTAGACATTTTTTGGAGAAGAATGTCTATTAAGTGTTCAAAAAGTGGTATATTCCACCCTATTTCACGAATAATTTATCACTGGGTAAGCGAAACGTCTGAGTCTGAAGAGACTTATCTATGTTCTAACATTGATGCGGTGGGCGCCAATGACCAAACTTGATCGTTGCGCCCTAACACACAAAAAGCCAATCAACCAACAATATCGCGAACACGACAGTCTACTCGTCCCCGATGACTTACTTGTGGTCGGCGACAACCGTACCTTCACTGAGGCAATGCGGTTATGCCGGGCAGCTGCATTAAGGCGTACAATTTGCATGGTGCAATCGCAATAGTACTGTGAATATTATACTTTACCTGAATCATCACAGAACGAATTTAGTACTTCAAATTAGTATAAAATCCACGCGCTTCGTAATTTGACATTGTTCTGTCTTCTTGCTAACAAGCTAACCCTTCTGTGAGTTATAATTTTGGTCCAATAATTTAGAGCAGCACTCAATAGTTGTATCATCTTAGTCCAGTTGAGCAGACTGACGGAAGCACAACAATATATTTAAATAACATGACTAGAGATGACTGAGGAAAAATCCGAACGATCTTCGTGACTAGCTTCACGGAAATTAAGGTTAAGTCTGGGCAAACGTATTCTCAATTCGCAAGTTCCTGGAGGTAATTGATGAGCAATATCTTTCTGTCTCGCTAAGTTGTAACCGGACACCACCAACACCCCTTTCAGACATGCTTCCACTACGCAAACGGGACAGCCCGAGGGTTAGGTCCGCTTTTAAGTATTGTTACCACCACAACTTACATTTGTTTCCCTTCTCTGTACCAAAAACTCTGGACATTTGCTGTCTGTTCCTCAGGATTGAATATGTTCCTAGAAACGAAGTAACAAAAAATATATTAGCCAATACATGGACAGAAAATATTACGCACTCCAATGGCGGCCGCTACATGGCCAACACAAGCCCGAATAATTAACCACCCAACCACTCCAACAGACTTCTGCGACCGTGGGCGTCTAATTGTTGGACAATTTGTGTGTGCGCATTTTTCTTCAGAGGGGTGCCATGGCTGACTGGAAAAAAAAAGTCGTTGAGGGGGAGGGTGCACCAGCGTTGTGGAAGGGCGCCTCCATCGAGTTGATGGCTAGGCTTCGGTCCGACCGGAGGGCAAATTGAGTTCGTTGGGGGAGGGGGGGAGGTCAGGTAACCCTTCATCGCATACAAAATGACACCCCTGTCTGCGGCCAATTCATCATCTAAGCACGACCGGCACGTTATTTCCCCTTCTGGCCATATTTCTCATCTTTCTATTCGGATATTTCGAGCGAAGCAAGTTTTAGGACAAAAACGCAATATTAGGTTACAATTTCACCATGAAATTTTTCCGTTTATATCTAAGCATAGGTATTACTGGAGACCTTGCAACGCTTCTAGCTTTATTTCTCAGAGGGGTCTTCAGGAAATTCTTGTTCTACCGACATCTGATAGAGAACGGTCGCGTGATACAAACGAGCGGGTAGCGTGGCCCAATTACTTGACCGACCCAGAACACGTGTCTAGAATCTTACTCAATTAGGCTACACGGGCAAGGAAGAGTCCCCCGTCTGGGTTGGGGCATCAACAAGAAACAAATTCAGCCAAATAAGGATGAAAACGAAACCAGAGTGCATCCCGATGTAGGTTGTGGACCTCTCCCGCAACGAGAAGCTTTGGGTATTTATGTCCGCATACACATTTTGAGAACACATCAGAGAACATTGATTTCAAAGTGCAATGACAATGCAATTATTTCGAAATTAAATGTTCTGGATGAAGCGATTGCCACGCGACTAAGCAATGGACCTCAAAATCGCACTTACCCTTGAACTACATAATTTAAGTGGGCAACATACTCTGACCCTTTCATAGTTTCTTGCACCACCGGATGGGCAAAATGCGCACGTACCAGCAGCTGTTTATGAGACTGAAGCGTCTGGTCTGCTAACGGTACCATATATCTAATACCGCAAATATAAGCGCCAATTAATTAATCCCACGGTCCTCTGGGAGATCAAGCTTGAAGACGAGACCGATTAAATCACTTAAAAATACACATTCGGTTCAAATTCATGGGGCGGTATTCCAGCCGGATTTCTTCCCAGGTGGTCGCCGATGCTATTAGTCTGCGGGAAGCCTGCACAGAGCCGATGCCACGTCTGGCAACTGTCCACTTCACCGTGGTCGTGATCATCCAGAGGCGAGACCGACTCGAGTTCAATCTTCAGCACTTCAGCTCCCGGTAAACAGCGGCCGGTGCGCCGCGCCCGTGGATAACCGGGGCAGCACTCAGTGGCCGGCCGGACGGCCGGCGCAGCCGCCGCCGCCGCCGCACCAGCTGGTGGTGCATCCGACGTGGGCGACGGATCGTGAGAACACCGCCGCCGAGCAGTCACGTGGCTGGCGCCGCGGGCTGCCGGCGACCCTCGCCAGCCGCGCAGACCCGCTCCTCGCCACGCTGCCGACCGCCAGTCTGAGCTCGGGGACCGGCGGCGGGCGGGACACGGCGTGTCTGCGACCAGCGCGCTCCCACGCGCTCCGGGACCCCCGGGCCCAAGTTCTCGCACGACTTCACGCGGCAGACAGGCGCAACTGTCACGCGTCAGGCTTCGGACGGAAGCCGGAGAAGCTCGTGCTTGCCCGCACTGCTAAAGATAATCGCGCTCCCACGCCTGCCAAAAAGCCCTTGAACGAGCACGAGGCGCAGTCACAGTCTCCGAAACATGTTAGCCCATGCCACCACACCCGTCCACACAGTCAATCAGGCAGGCAGACGTCTGGCCAGTCACACGGGCCCGTAGGCAGACTCAGTCTACCGGCCGCAAGACGCGCCGGCCAAGGCTGATGTCGCTTATGGCGCGGTCCCGGCCGGCCGCAGCCGTGCCAGGAGGCTAAGTGGCGCACCGCGGCACTAAGCGGCGCACCATGCACCGGCAAACCGCCCACTCCGGGGCGTAGCGCGCCAGCGCAGGATGAGCACAGGAAGGGCTCAGGGGCGTGGGGTGTCGACAGGCGGCGACCACCGGTCCTAGTAGGGAACGCCCACAGGCATAGCAAGGGAGACCCACGGGCGTAGCAGGCACTGCTCCGGAGGTGTAGGTGTATGAAAGGCCCAAGGAGGCCAACGCGCACTTAAGTAACCCCCGCAAACGTCTTCGGCCAAAGAGAAGGAAAAAAACGTCCGGAGGGGACCTGCGCAACTAGAAGAATCGGCATTGGTGTTCTGGCAATGACGCCCTTCGACGGATGAAAGATTCCAAGCGGCTGTCGCTTGGAGGCCGGCGAAAGCTTCCCCATCTCAAGTATCTCGCAGTGGTACATAGCGACACACCCCGCCCTTCCCCACCATTGAAAGTTACCTAGCATAATGCGGACAACGATACTTTCTCAATACCGCTGAACGATACCAGACTCCTCCAAAAAAATTCAGGCCAAGAATGGACCGATTGGACCAGCCGCCCGAAGCGGAAGCGTCGACCTCAGCTTTCCCAGCTGCTGTCGAGGCGTGGGGCAGACACGGGCAGCCGTACCGGCCGCACTGGTCTGCTTGAACCAGGGCACGGGAGGCGCCCGATATGGACACTGGCCAGGCGAGGTGCCAACAGACACCGGCAGACCCGCCAGGACAGTCGGCAGGCAGGCACGGCAGGCACGCCAGGACAGTCGGCAGGCAGGCACGGCAGGCAGGCACGGCAGGCAGGCACGCCAGGACAGTCGGCAGGCAGACACGCCAGGACAGTCGGCAGGCAGGCACGGCAGGACAGTCGGCAGGCAGGCACGCCAGGACAGTCGGCAGGCAGGCACGGCAGGCACGCCAGGACAGTCGGCAGGCAGGCACGCTAGGACAGTCGGCAGCAGGCACGCCAGGACAGTCGGCAGGCAGGCACGCCAGGACAGTCGGCAGGCAGGCACGGCAGGCACGCCAGGACAGTCGGCAGGCAGGCACGCTAGGACAGTCGGCAGCAGACACGCCAGGACAGTCCAGGGTAGTCGACAGCCACGTCAGAGCAGTTCAGGGCAGTCGGCAGAGCCGGCCCGCATCGAAACATTCAGCAGCGGCCGCTGCCGCGGGCAACACGTCCGGCCATCACGTCCTGGAGCCAGGTCGCTCAGCGAGGGCCACCTGGCCATCCTCCAGCCAGTCGCCGGCCGGCCGGCCACCACATATCCAGCGGCCGCTGCAGCTGTCCCGAAGGCGAGGCAGTCGGGCGTGACGGCCAGGATCGGGACAGGCGCGGCAGAGCCAGACCCGACTAAGACAGGCCTGCACGGCGGTCAGCACCACGGGAACGCAGCCGCCCCTCTGGAACGTAGAGTGCTCAAGCGAGAGCACCACACGACCGGAGGCGCAACTCATGGATGCACCCCAGAACCCACTACGGACGGCACATGTGGAGCGATGTTGAAGCTGCTTTTGCGAGTCGTTACAATGTACGACTTACAATTTGTAATGCTATCGGTCGGCCTTTGAGTGATGCTTTTCCACATTCCTCCGACCGTACCAGACACGACCGGGTGACAGTCCGCAGTACTCACCGATTCAGACGCGGAGGCGAAGTCTGCGCCGACACGGAGAAGCACCCTCTCCAGCAGCAGCACGGCTCGCACTGCACGCGCCACCGGTCCGCCAGGCTTGTTTTCATCTTGAAAGTGGTCACGTGACCATGGCGACAACCAATCCGGCGGCGGTGGGCCGCGCGTCGTGCCCAAAGCCAGAGCCGGTCGGCGAGTACGGAGAAGCAGTTCGCGGCCCGCAGGCAGGTGCAGGGGTGGCGCACCTGTTCGAGACCATGTGTATGGAATGCGTGTGTATGTGTGTGATGGCAGGTGAAGCAGGGGTGCGGGACCTGGCAGCGAGCGCGTAACCGGTGTGGAGACCTGCGGCGGTGGCAAAACACGCGGTGGCCGGCGATTGTCGTCTCGCCGGCGCCGGGACGCCGGCCACCATCGCCTCCCGCGACGGCGTCCGCATCGGCGCCCGCCGCCTCGCGCACCACCCGATTTTCCGGATATTCGGGAAAAAAGCCGAGGGGCGGGAGGGTTACCAGCCCCCGTCCCCTCGGCCACACACGGGCGCGAGCAGAATTGCATTGCTCATTGTGGAAATGTGAAATAACTGCTTCCAAACTGGTCTCGGTAGGCAGGTTGTGGTGTTTCGAATGAGTAACTCTTAGTGTCAATATCAATCGGACAAGTGCTATTTGGTAAAGATCTCACCATTCCAGATCCTATATGCTCGATCTGAACTTGGACGTTGTTGAACATTTCGTAGCAAACATGCGCGTAGTTTAATCCTTTAAGAAGCACAATGTTAAATAATGGAAAGGGAAGCAATTTCCGTGCTTCCATGCCCTCCAGGGGCCTATCTGGTTTGTTGAGTTTAATACTTCAGCTACGCTTGTCAGATTCAGATATACTTTGATGTACAAAATTTCCAGTTGATCTCGGCATGTGGTTCGATATATGGAAGCATGCATCCGTGTATTTATTTCAGCCATTTAAATCGGCCATTTTAAAGTGATTCGCACTGATAACTGATGTATCTACGTAGCCAGAGGCGCAGCCAAGGGGACCCGGGAGCCCGCCCCCTCCCTCCTCAGCAATTAAAAATGCTTGAGAACAAGACATTTTGAGATTTTACCACGCACCCCCCCCCCTCCCCACCCCCCCGAAAAAGGTAAATATCCACTGAGGAGGATGACGTCATGAATATCCCCTGAGGGAGACAACGTCAGGATTATCCTCTGAGGAGGACGTCAGGATTATCCCCTGAGGAGAACGTCGGGAATATCCCCTGAATGGGAGAGGGCTAGAATACAAAATAAATATGTGTTGCGTTTCTTTTGTTTACAATTCAACTGCCAGCATCATTTTAACAACTTTCAAACAACAACAAGGCAAGGCAAAAATGCTTCTTATATTCGAAAGATATTGAGACTTAAAGTTACCCGATATTTGCATGTAGGTATTGTCTTCACATTTAATTTCAGATTTCCGCTTCTGCTATACATCAGCAGTCCCTAATCGCCTCAAAGCGAATATTGTTTCGCGATCAGAAAAACTTTATGTATGTACTCTCTCCTTTATGTACAGTCGTCTGATGTACCTTTCTTAGTATACAAATGGCTACATATTGCATGTCGCACTTACAATTACATTACCATACATTACCACACATTACCATACCTACATTACATTTTCTTCCTCCGATACCTCATTTAACAAACAGAAGAGAGTTCCAGGCTCGAACACTTGACACCTGATAATTCAGCAAGTCTGCATCGAGTCCTGCGATGACATGCTAAGTGCATCCGAATTGGCCCCGCAACACCATCAGGGCATGCAGAGTGATGATAAACGGGCAAGCATTGCCACGGCCTCGTTATCGTGGGCTGGTTGACGTTTGGAGGCGTGAGCAGTCAACAACAGTCGTCGGCGCGTTGCCATGGCAGCCGACCTCGCCCGCACGTGCTTCCACCATGTAGTGGGCCGCCCTGGGGCAAAGGTCACCCTGCCGCTGGGTGGGCTGAACACCGAGACGACACAGGGCCGATCAGAGTGCACACGGTGCCAAATCGAGACGGCACGACGGACTCCTGGGGTAGGTCGGTTCACTTGAGACGGATGCAGGCAGTTTTACACCAGTCGCGACAACCGAGCGGCTGAGGATGAATATCGCCATGAGCAATTCAAAAACACCAAAACCGCCAGGTTCGCTGCGCCAAGAATCACCAAAATTCCGCCATTGTGTCACTGGAGAAGGTCATCAGGTAGGAGCACGGAGTCTGTAGCAGATGGGAGTTGTCCATGCAATCAAAGCAACTTGACTCATATCCTATATGCCGTAGATAATCTCAGGATCAAGTTCTTTTAATTGCTTATGAATGCGCTTTCATCTACTTCTATCTGTTACTATGATTCCATGCTCCTGTGCTTCGTGCTACCTATGCTCCGTGCTACCCATGTTCCATGCTGCCCGTGCTTGGTGGTGCTCCAATCTGTTCCAGCCTGCTTCTGCCCGGCTTTGCTCCAGTCAATGGCGGAAATTTGGCGGTTCTTGGCGTAGCGAACTTGGCCGTTTGGGCGTTTTATGGGCGTTTTATGGGCGTCCATGGGGATATTTAGCCTCAGTCCAGCCGATCCACGTACGGGTGGGATAGGTCGGCACGCCCAAAAAAATACATAGAACCGTAGCCAGGTGAGCTTACGTAAAGACCATAATTGTGAGTCGCCGCCGTTGGCTATTTTATTTGAAACACAGACGACACAAAATGTCTTCTAGTCGCCATCTGGCGAGTTTATGCGCCAATGCCGGGATTTTAGATTATATATCTTTCATCACGGCAGCCTCCACTTCAGCTACTGGTGCACCACACGCCATAAATCCTCATGGCTGCCTTCACCTAAGCCCAGAAGTGCTCCGGCGAGCAGTAAATGGCCATGCTTGCGAGTGCTGTATTCTTGCTACACTTGAAAACATTATCGGGGAAGGAGGTCATCGACGCCTTTTTTCACAGCCGCTTCGCGTATGGCCTACCATGTTCACACACCTGCTTACGCATTTTGATCACCTCCGGGAAAGTGCTTGGAAAACAACTCGACGCACGTACCCGTAGAGTTCCAACTCGACGCACGTTCCCGTATAGTTGCTGTAGAGCTCCAGCTTAGACATACATGCCTTTGTACAATATCTATGTAGTGCAAAACATGCCCAAGGAGCTTTTGCACGCAGTACCCACATAACGTGCGTCTTTTGTTGCTTTCTTTTTATCCCAGGCCCCAGTGCCATTTGTCCAGTTTGTATGTTTTTCTTCTTTTTAGAATTGCAGCCAGTTAAATTATTATACTTGCCATGCAATTGTAGATGACTTATGCATGCTGCTATCAACACAAGCGCTGGAGATGAACTGCAACAACAAGCATTAGAAGAGCAGTGATGGAAGCAGCTGGAGTTGTGACGGGCGAAGTCCGTTACAGCATATCTAGCTGTGCCCAAACACTGTCTCGCTTCAACGCTTCCTCGCCTCCACAACTGAACGCGGCATCCACCATAGCAAGTTGCTAAATGGAGATATTACTTCGAAAGTTCGCTTCTGATGCAGTGCTATTTCAAGTGCTATATGCAGTGCTATATTGCTATTTCATAGTGCTATTTCATTAGTACATCAATTCCGGGACCTCCATGCCATCCTGCACAAAGTGCTGTGCTGCATGCTAATAAACGCGTGCAACTTTATTAGCATGCTCGTAAACCAGATCTGACGCGGCCATTAAGCACAGTACACCAAGACTTATAACTGCTCCTCAACACCTCCGAAAATAAATTTGTTTCACACGTAGTGCCTTCTCCATAGCTTTATAGTGGAGGAAGACAGCAACATGAAAAGAAAACGAACACATGGCTTAACTATATTTATTTAACTATGTGTTAATTCACTGAAATTCCGTCAATTTCATAGTCCCCTGTTGCATGTTATGGACATGGGCATGGGACATGGGAGTGATAACATGGTTTGCATGTTGGGCGGATTCTCTAGCGCTAATGTTGCGAGATCAGTCGTCATCGAGTTCCTAACCGCCGAGAAGTCGACTCTCATCGACAAACATCGGGGACCGAGAGCCGTCCATGGTGATAACGGCACAGACATCAGTACCGTGCGTCGCTGGGTGAAGACACCCACCGGTGCGGAGCCGGGGCGAATCGACCAGAGCGGCTTTTCACGATGTTTCCACGGTGTTTCCACGGTGTTTCCACGGTGTTTTCACGGTGTTTCCACGGTGTTTCCACGGTGTTTCCATGGTGTTTCCACGGTGTTTTCATGTTTCCGTGATGTTTATATTACGTTTCCATGATGGTTCATGATGCTTCCACGATGTTTCCACGATGCTTCCACGATGTTTCCACAATGTTTTCACGGTGTTCCAAGAACTTCCGTGACCTCTGCCGAAGCTGAGAAGAGTCGAGCAGATGAGCTGTTCTGAGAGATTAGGACTATCAGCCGATGGGAAATGTCAGCCCTGTCGGCATTTCTCTCCAGGGAGTGAACACAATCGTCGTGTCTGAAGTGTCGTAAGGCCTCAGCTCGCGGGGTGCCGTACCACCTCAGCCGGGAGCAGGCACGCCGAGGGGTGGCCGTCTGTCGCCAACTTCTCCAGCGGTTAGAATGTGGCGGCGGCGCCTTCTCGAGGAACATCGTTGCAGCGGATCAAGCGTGTATTTTGCATCGTGAGCTGGAATCGAAGCGCTGGCTGATTAAATATCGGCATGCAGGTTCATCGACATCGACGAGCGTCAAACCGCATATCTCCGAGAGCAAGCTCAATGACGGCGACCTTCTGGGACGCTTGCAGTGTGATTCTGGCCGAATTCCTGCAGCCAGGGGGGACCACCGTGACTCGGAGCAGATCCGCAGAGCCTTCTGGAGAGACTGCGGCGTGTTCGACCGTAGCGAGACTCGCTCCTCCCTCAGCATGACCACGTGAGGCATCGCACTTCAAGGCAGAGCCGGGACGCCACTGAGAAGCTGGAGTCTAAGGTCCTCCCACATCGGCCAGACAGCGCAGACTTTGATCCTAGTGACCACCATCTCCTTCCCAGACTCAGGGGGAGGGGAGGGGGTATTCAAAGAACTCCGACGTCGCGAGGATATCACGACTCCGACGAGGCTCTTGTGAAGACGGTTCTGGACCGGATGAGGAGAAAAGATGCGGACTCTTTCCATAGCGGGGTGGCTTGACCAGTCGCTTGTGTCGATATTGTTGGCGATTATGCTGAAGCTTGCGGGTTCAGAATAAAAGAATGGAATTAGCTACACATTGGCGTTTCGTTGAAACACTTCATCGGGTGTTGAGATCTGACCGAGGATGAGCTACTTGTCAAACACCCGACAAGCAATCGCACCGCTGAGAACTTCAATGAACGTGCGTGCCCCGTCGGCGTTCACGTGCTCGTGACGTCATCCGGGTGCGCAACAACAGCAGCGCGCCCTGCCAGCTGGCGGCCACACCCGCCCAGCCGGGAGACTGCAGTCGGCAGTTGGCCGGCTGTCCGATCACCCCACCGGCCGTCGTCGGCCGCCGGCGCCACAGTCACACCACCTCGGCATGCGCCGCGCTCGGCGTCACGTGCCCCCAGGCGCGCGACGCTGGCCGGCGGCCTGTTTGTTGTCGGCCCGGCCAGAGGTCGCCGGGGCCGCGCGCGCGCGCGAACTCTGACCCCTGCACGAGCCGTAATGGGCACTGGTACGGATGGTGACGACGGACTGTGAACTTTGCCGCGGGGACGGCGTGACTATGAAGCGGCTTCTCTCACTTCCGTTCCAACATTACCACCGTTCCATGTATGCTTGAGCGTTTTGCTAGAAGTCGAGGTGGCATGATATCCTAACATGCTGAGTTCTATGCTCAACGTTGTTCCAAAACTCGAGCTCTTATTCGGTCTTCGTGACAGGAGCCATAGTGGTGCTATTTAAGTTTCCTTTTAAACGATTTGCGGGTCATGCCGTCCGGCCTCCCCGACGATCGCAAAACGGCCGTCATGTCCAAGACACAACCGTGCATTACATCCAAATGTTATATATCAAAGTGTTTGTGTTTGCCACAATTTTATGCAGCCCAGCATGCATAATACCATGGCGAACACAGAGTCTGTGGAACACTTGGCCACACTTGACCTGTACAAAATTTAGTTTTCCGGTGAAATCACCTGCTGCAGCGGTTGGCAATTCTAGGACAAATGTACACATGGCAGATGTACGTAAGCAAATGTATGTAAGTAATTGTACGCATGCGCAAAAGTACGTATGGCAGATGTACGTAAGCGCAGATGTACGAAAGTGTAAAAGTACTAATGACAAGTGTACGTATGTCAGATGTACGTAAGAGCAAATGTACGTATGACAAAAGTACGTTAGCAAATGTACGTAAGCGCAAATGCATGTAAGCGCAAAAGTACAAAGCGCAAATGTACGCATGCGCAAATGTACGTATGCGCAAATGTACGTAAGCGCAAAAGTACGTAGGTGCAAAAGTACGTAAGCGCAAATGTACGTGAACGTAAAAGTATGTAGGAGCAAATGTACGTATGAGACAATGTATGTACATTGTATGTACGTATACGTACCTTTGCGCTTACGCACTTTTGGACATACGCACATTTGCGCTTACGTACATTTCGCATACGTACTTTTCCGCATACGTTCTTTTGCACTTACGTACATTTGCGCTTTCGTACATTTGCGCATACGTACATTTGCGCTTGCGTACATTTGCGCATACGTACTTTTGCGCTTACGTACATTTGCGCATAGTGCTTTTGCTCATACGTTCTTTGCGCTTACGTACATTTGCGCTTACGTACATTTGCGCATACGCACTTTGCGCGTACGTACAATTGCGCATACGTACATTTGCCATACGTACATTTGCGCTTACGTACATTTGCCATGCGTATATCTGCGCTTTCGTACATTTGCGCATACGTACATTTGCGCTTGCGTACATTTGCTTACGTACATTTGCGTACGTACATCTACCATACGTGCCTTTGCTTTACGTACATTTGTCCGGTTACCGCGGTTGGCAATACTCGGTTTACAGCACACCGTCTCGTTTGACCCCGTGGCGTTCCTGCGGACTAACTATCGCACATGTGAGTGCGTATCTTACCTATACTATGTGTCCTATTATTTTGTGTAGTGCATATTTTGCGTCCTAAAAGGGGCACAGATCTACATGTCGTTCACTGCACAGGTCCACGGCAGAGGTCCACGGCATGGGCTCACGATACAGGTTCACGGTACAGGTTCACGGTACAGGTTCACGGTACAGGTTCACGGTACAGGTTCACGGTACAGGTTCACGGCAAAGAGTCACAGTACAGGTTCACAGTATAGGTTCACGGTACAGGTTCACGGTGCAGGTTCACGGTGCAGGTTCACGGTACAGGTTCACGGCAAAGAGTCACGGTACATGTTCACAGTATAGGTTCACGGTACAGGTTCACGGTGCAGGTTCACGGTACAGGTTCACGGTACAGGTTCATGGCAAATAGTCACGGCACAGGTTCACGGTATAGGTTCACGGTACAGGTTCACGGTGCAGGTTAACGGTACAGGTTCACGGTACAGGTTCACGGCAAAGAGTCACGGCACAGGTTTACAACACAGGTTCACGGAAGAGGTACATGGTACAGGTTTACGGCACATAATCATGGCACAAGTTCACGGTATAGGTTCATGACAGAGGTTCACGGTACAGGTTCACGATCCAGGTTCACGACACATGTTCACTGGAGAGATACACGGTACATGCTTACAGCACAGAATCACGGGGCACAGGTTCACGGAACAGGTTCACAGTATAGGTTCACGGCAGAGGTTCACGCCACAGGTTCACGGCACAGATTCACTGCAGAGGTTCACTGTACAGGTTCACGGCATAGGTTCAAGGCCGAGGTTCACGGTACAGATTCACGATACAGGTTCACGGTACAGGTTCACGGCACAGGTTCACAACACAGGTTCACGGAAGAGGTAAATGGTACAGGTTTGCGGCACATAATCATGGCACAAGTTCACGG
>JAOTOM010001133.1:0-59270 GCA_034440615.1 Ashinkailepas kermadecensis
AAACCATCCACCAACATCCCACACACCTATCAATGCCTATCTACCCTCGCTATCCAGCCCTATTCACTTGATCCCTCTTAACACATGTGGATTGAATGTCTTACCAGTAATTTTCAAACTGCATCCATGCCTGCTTAAAGGGGTCTGTGCCGTGCATACTTACTTAGGATAAATCTCACCCCATCCGTCACCAATTAGAACTCAAACACAAGATTTTCCTGTCTAAACATTTGTCCACCCTACTTCTAAATACATTCAATGAGGAACTCCGCACAACATCAGCAGGTAGCCTATTCCACTGATCAACAACCCTTTTACTGCAGACCTGTTGTCGCTTAACTGTCCTACACCTCAACTTGTCTAACCTGAGTTGATGACCCCTATGTGATACTCTAAACAGAAGAGCATCATTCAAATTTACCCTTTAACAATTTTGTACATTTCAATCATGTCCCCCCTTAATCTCCTATACTTGAGTGAGTGCATATCCAATGCCATTAGCCTTTCTTCATATTCTAAATGACCTATTCCACTGATGAGTCCATTGGCTTCCGCCGCACTCTTTCTAGCATATATATATATATATATATATATATATATATATATATATATATATATATATATATATATATATATATATATATATATATATTTCCAGGTAGGGGCTTCATGCTTGTACATAATATTCCAAGTGGAGTCGCACATATGCTAAGTACAGTTTTTCATGACATCCTTGCTCTTATATCTCACACTCCTATTAATGAGTCCCAGCATTCTGAGTGCCCTGTTCCTAGCTGAGATACATTGTTTTTCTGTTTTAAGGTCTTTTGAAACCAACACACCTAAGTCTCTTTCCTCTTCAATAACATCCAGTTCCCTACCTCCCATTGTATATCTGAAAGTCTCACCTCCAGACCCCAGATGCATAACCTTACACTTCCATTGATCTGCCCACTTTTTAACGTCCTCCAACTCTAGTTGAATATTACTAGATTGATCACTACTGTTAACCACTCCTACCAGTTTGATGTCATGAGCAAATCTTAACATTTTATTCCTCAGCCCCACCTTAATGTTATTCACAAAGTTGATAAAGAAAAGTGGCCCTAGAACAGAGCCCTGTGGTACTCCACTCAGAACTTCCTTCCAATCAGATTTACATCCATTTAACACTACCCTTTGTTTCCTTCCCCTCAACCATGCTTCAATCCAACCTAGAACTTTTCGAACAATCCCATGCTGCTGTAGTTGAGTAATTTCATCTGGAACTCTATCAAAAGCTTTGCTAAAATCCAAGTACACAACATCCATCATGCTTTGATTGTCTACTTCTTTAGTAACATACTCCATGAACTCAAATAGGTTAGCTAAACAAGACCTTCGGGATCGAAATCCATGTTGAGTATCCCTTAAAAAGTTGTGCCTATCAAGATGAATCTGAACATCCTGTTTAACCAGATTTTCTAGTACCTCGCAAACTATTGAGGTCAAGCTGACTGGGCTGTAGTTTCCAACACACTTCATACTACCCTTTTTGAACATTGGTGCCACGTTTGCATTTCTCCAATCTTCAAGTACTTCAGAATACTCCACAGACTGCCTGAAAATGATACCTAGGGGAACTGCTAATGCTTTAGCACACTCTACTAAGATCCTAGCATATATATGATCTGGTCCAGAAGCTTTATTAGGGTTTATATTCTGCAACTGCATTTCTACAGCTTCTGTAGTTATTGTAAGATCCTCCAGCCTATCACCTGTCATGGCATAACTTTCAGTTGTTTCTATTGTACCATAATTATCTTTAGTAAAGACTGATGAGAATTGCTTGCTTAGGGATTCCACTACCACAATCATCAACCACTATTTCCACATCTACCTCAAGTGGTCCTACACTACACTTTTTAGCCATACATTTGTAAGAAAGAATCTTTTAGCATTACCTGCACAAAATTATCGAGCTTATTTGATGTCAGCCAGTCTTTTAGATGCCCTAACACACCTCCTAGCTTTATTCTAGCTATTTTATATGATTCGAGGTTTTCCTCCGAGTTAGCATCTTAACTCATTGTAATTCCCTTTAGCAAAATTTGGAATCAATATTTTATTGGTTCGTACACTTCCAACATACAATGAGAAGCGTATAATGTTGTGATCACTATTACCAAAGGTTTCTCCTATGTTCACACTGTGTACACAATTTTCACCATTAGCTAGCACAAGATCTAATATTTCATTTTCCCTTGTATGTTCATGTATCATTTGAAAGAAGAAATTTTCCTCAAAACAAGCCATGAAACTCCTTCCTGATTTGTTTAGACATCTAGCTTTGTCTCCCAATCCCGCTATGTTGAAATCCCCCAACAAAACAGTTCTCTCCTGCACTCTCCTACTTATCTTTTCCTGCATCAACCTGTCAGTGTTTTCATTCTGGTCTGGGGTCTATAGAATGCCCCAATCCCAAATTTTGTTCCATTCTTCAGAATGATATCTAACCACAAATAATATATTCCTTCACTATGTACACTATCCTTTATGGAACGACATTTCATTAGTTGCCTGACATACAAGAGTATCCCTCCTCCTATCCTTGCCTTCATTTGATAAGAATGCATGTTGTAGCGTGTCAATTCAAATTATTGCAAGTTGTCTCCAAAAATGCTTTCATTGACCCATGCCTCGGTTATACATACCAAATCTAGCTTTTCAATCAACATATATGCATGCAGTTCCCCAAGTTTGTTCCTAACACTTCTGGCATTGACATAAAAACATGATAAACTACTCCTTCCCTTGCTTGCAATACTTCTCTCTTTATCAGATACATACCCCATGACCTGCCTAGTTTCCCTGTTTCCTACTGAGAGCCTCCTCATAACTATTGCTGAGCAATTCCACTCCTCTCTTGGAGCCTTCTCTGGGATATTGGAGCTTTCTCTGGGATACTGGAGCCTTCCCTGGGATACTAGAGCCTTCCCTGGGATATCTGGAGCCTTCCCTGGGATACTGGAGCCTTCCCCGGGAAATGAGCCTTCCCTCGGAGTGCTTGCTGGCTTCCTCGGGGGTTCCTTGGGCTACTGAAACGGGCCTTCCGGGGGTTCTGGGGGCCTTGGGGGGCTCCGGGGGCTCCCGGGAAGCTCCTTTTTTCTCTAAGAGGGGTGCCTGTAAGAGAAATAAAAATTGAGGGCCTGCATTCGAGCCCTAACGGAAGGGCGCCTTTTCTTCTCAGAGGGGCGCCTCTTGCCGAAAACTTTGAAGTGGATGCGCTCGAGCCTTCCCAGAGGGGCTCCTTTTCTTCTCAGGGCGCCTCTGGCTGAAAACAATCGAAGTGGGTGCACTCGGGTCTTGCCAGTGGGACGCCACCTTCCGATGGGGGCACATCCACAGTGCTCCCTTGTATCCGCCCCTACCCTGTGTCGGCGACCTCCATGGATGCATGCCACCTGCACGTAGCAAGTGCGAAGCGTCGAGCGCCACCTCCGAGTCAGTCGCCGCGCTCCGGCGCTGACGCCGGCCCTGGCCAGGCACGTGTCGTCACTGGACGCAACGTCGACCCCACCGGCACACAGTCATACAGCCGGTGACGTCACTCGGCACGAGGCGTCGTCCGGCGCCGACTGCGTTATAAGACGGCCGGCCCTGGCATGGCGGCCCGCAGTGATCCAGCGGGGCTGAACGTGTCCGTGGAGCGCCAAGTCCACCGGTCTGGCGGTCCAGTCAGTCACGTCAGTCACGTCAGCCACGTAGCCCTGTCAGTCACGCCGTCCAGTCAGCCCCGCACCTGCGCCGGGTGCACGACTTCAGGTGAGATAGCGCCGTTCGGCATGCATGGGTGTTGGCTTTCGAAATGGTGCAGCATTGGCAATCGAACTGCCGCAGCATCGGCAATCGAGCTGGCGCAGCATTAGCAACCGAGCTGGCGCAGCGTTGGCAATCGAGCCGGCGCAGCATTGCTTGCTGTTCGGAATATATGTTGGTGCTCGTGTTTGGCGGTCAGCGAGTCAGGAGATCTATGCGATCGCCGGCACGACATGGAAATCCACCCAGGTGGTTTGGCTGTCGCTGTCATTTGTTACCTAGTTCCCATGCAGTGATGTCGAGGCCGGTCAAAATAAAGTCTTCATAACTAGCAGCAAAGTCGGACAGGACGGCTATTCGTGAACGTTCTTTGACACGACGTGAACGTTCTGTGCGTCTGCCTTTGACAGTACGTTACGTCGAAGCATCTTCCAGTAACGAACATTTTCCGATAACTAGCAACAAGTGCTCGGTTATACCACATAGCGTAACCGGATCTGCAATACATAATTATGATAATATATTTATCAATGCCATATATAATTGTACCAATGCATGTCCATAATCACACCATCAAGGAGTCCTATATCAGACCGCCGGTAATCCCCTCAAAGTGTTGATCGTTACGCCAAGGTGCGTTACATAGCATCCCATCGGACTGTATGTTTTTGGGGGAGGGGATGCTGCAAAAATACTTAAATTTTCCCACCTGTTGCTGTTAATGAACATCTGCAGACAATAGAGAAACATTACAATTTCTGCTCAGGAAAATTTAATAAAAACAATCTCCATAATAACTGACAGAATGCATGAAAAGCTAAGCATTTCCACTGAATATCCGTACTCATCGAAGGAATTGTGTGGCGGAAATTCCATCGCAAGAGCATTTCGAATTGCCAGAGACACGACAAATCCTACTGGTTGGTCTGGTCACCGTGCTCAGCCGGAACGGTGCGTTGCGGCACAGCATGAACCACCGCGGCCACCGGAGTGGGGAATCGCCCGGCAGCGGAGGCCCGCCCGCCGTGCGATGGCCGTATCAGGTCTGCACACGTGCGGCGCTCTTCACTGCAGCTGAACTTCGCTTGTCGAAGTGACGCAGTGCATCGTCATGGCAGGGATGTCCGCCATGTGTCGCAGCCAGCACTCGGATCCACTGCGGTGGTACATGCCGGGCTTCATATTTGTGATGTCGCAGCCGGTGACGTAGTGGCTGCGATCCACGACAACCGCGAAGGGCCGGCAGTCCACTAACTCGTCAGATTAGAGAAAAATACGAGGATTAAATTGTCATGTGCTGCACGCTTTGTCAGGAGGAGGATTGGGATATGATTGTTCTCTTCTCCTAAACCCCTTCCTTTCAGCAGTCAAGCTGAATTGTCAGAGAGACAGATTGATGAAAATACTAAAATAATAAATACGAAATAACAATTCAAATTAATGGACAATTATTACTCCAAACCAAAACGCAAAGATATTTCCTGGCGTTTCAACTGTATTGTCTTTATCGGGGAAACACGTCAAGCGGGGTAAAGGCGTAGACTGAAAACATTTGTAGGCATTTCTATGAATCAGATAAAGTCCTTGTAACTATGACAAAAGACCTCAGAATATAACGAAGCCTTTAACACAATGCATTACAAACACATCGATTGAGATGCGATACATGAGGTAATAGATCAAGGTAGCAAATACAAATAGGACACAGCCTTTGTATAGTCAGGGTCAATACACAGAAACGGAACTGCAGTTATTCTCATCAGTGGAGCTGGAAAACACAACACTAAACAACAAAACACTGGAAGTTTTGCAGAGCCCTGCCGATGTGTTTGCAGTAGCCTCAGTAGCAATGTAGGCCGCCACGACGGCTCGCCGCTCAGCTTTAGACAGGCTGTTGCGAATGGTGACTGTGCCTGTCCAGTCGCGTATGTAGGTGCCCTGCCTGTCCAGTCGGGTATGTAGGTGCCCTACCTGTCCAGTCGGGTATGTAGGTGCCCTACCTGTCCAATCGGGTATGTAGGTGACTGTGCCTGTCCAGTCGGGTATGCAGGTGCCCTGCCTGTCCAGTCGGGTATGTAGGTGCCCTGCCTGTCCAGTCGGGTATGTAGGTGCCCTACCTGTCCAGTCGGGTATGTAGGTGCCCTGCCTGTCCAGTCGGGTATGTAGGTGCCCTGCCTGTCCAGTCTGGTATGTAGGTGCCCTACCTGTCCAGTCGGGTATGTAGGTGCCCTGCCTGTCCAGTCGCGTATGTAGGTGCCCTGCCTATCCAGTCGGGTATGCAGGTGCCCTGCCTGTCCAGTCGGGTATGTAGGTGACTGTACCTGTCCAGTCGGGTATGTAGGTGCCCTGCCTGTCCAGTCGGGTATGTAGGTGACTGTGCCTGTCCAGTCGGGTATGTAGGTGCCCTGCCTGTCCAGTCGGGTGTATAGGTGACTGTGCCTGTCCAGTCGGGTATGTAGGTGCCCTGCCTGTCCAGTCGGGTATGTAGGTGCCCTGCCTATCCAGTCAGATATGCAGGTGCCCTGCCTGTCCAGTCGGGTATGTAGGTGACTGTTCCTGTCCAGCCGGGTATGCAGGTGCCCTGCCTGTCCAGTCGGGTATGTCGGTGCCCTGCCCTGTCCAGTCGGGTATGTAGGTGCCCTGCATGTCCAGTCTGGTATGTAGGTGACCTGCCTGTCCAGTCTGGTGCATAGGTGACTGTGCCTGTCCAGTCGGGTATGCAGGTGCCCTGCCTGTCCAGTCGGGTGTATAGGTGACTGTGCCTGTCCAGTCGGCTATGAAAGTGCCCTGCCTGTCCAGTCGGGTATGCAGGTGCCCTGCCTGTCCAGTCGGGTATGTAGGTGACTGTGCCTGTCCAGTCGGGTATGCAGGTGCCCTGCCTGTCCAGTCGGCTATGAAAGTGCCCTGCCTGTCCAGTCGGGTATGTAGGTGCCCTACCTGTCCAGTCGGGTATGTAGGTGCCCTACCTGTCCAGTCGGGTATGTAGGTGCCCTACCTGTCCAGTCGGGTATGTAGGTGCCCTACGTGTCCAGTCGGGTATGTAGGTGCCCTACCTGTGCAGTCGGGTATGTAGGTGCCCTGCCTGTGCAGTCGGGTATGTAGGTGACTGTGCCTGTCCAGTCGGGTATGTAGGTGCCCTTCCTGTCCAGTCGGGTATGTAGGTGACTGTGCCTGTCCAGTCGGGTATGTAGGTGCCCTGCCTGTCCAGTCGGGTATGTAGGTGCCCTACCTGTCCAGTCGGGTATGTAGGTGCCCTACCTGTCCAGTCTGGTATGCAGGTGCCCTGCCTGTCCAGTCGGGTATGTAGGTGCCCTACCTGTCCAGTCGGGTATGTAGGTGCCCTACCTGTCCAGTCGGGTATGTAGGTGCCCTGCCCCGTCCGAGTAAATCACTGTGCTTCCCCCAGTAAGAGTTGCGATTGCAAACATTTTTGCATGCACCACATAGTATCCTGTACCCAATACAGTTAGGGTTTTCGTGTCCTCCTACCTGTACCTGACCACACGAGCTGACCTATTGTTTTCCCAGATACAGTAGAGACACAAACTGCATGGCAAGCAAATTGCGCGATGTTCTCGCTAATTTCGGTTCATGAGGCGACCAGCGGCCGCTTAGTTATGCGTTCCCCATAGTTGATGTGCCTATTGATGACACGATATGTTTTCTTCAGTAGAATTAGTCGACCAGCAGGCGAAAAAATTTCAGCCTTCTGAATGCAGTCATTTTTGGCCGGGAGCGGTAGATATCTGGTGAGCTTTGAACAAAAACGTGCTTATAAGGTTTGAAGTAAGTTTTCCGTGACATGGAAATCTTTTCTTTTCCTTAATTCGTAGCAGATAGGCACATCAGAGCACACAATTGTATGCGTGTGTTATATCTTGAAATCCATTCAAGCCACTCTGCCGTGGTATTACCAGGATATGGGCAACCATATTTTATTTGAAGTAAGGTAGGTACCTATGGGGTTAGTTGCGCAATCGCGACGGGGGTAAGACGAGCCGTGGTCTATTAAGGTGTTGCATGTTGCTGATGTTTTCCTCATGAAACATGAAATATATTGTCATAGCATTGATATTCGACCTATTGGCGTTGAGCAGATTGCTATGTTATGGGTTATGGTGTCGCAATAGGTACTAGATAATACGCGGTGTAAATCTAGGCCGAGGTATATTATGTGTTATTTTCTGATTGAATCATTCTTTTCCATCAGAACAAGTGATGTGTCAAAAGTGCCCATAAATAGCCTGCACCACTAAAAGTAACACTCACCAGTAGTCGGCACGGCATTCGTTTACATAAATAAGGTTTTTAATCAATTTACCCCACCACTAGGATCAACTTCACCACGCCCGGGGTAAGTTGAGACAAGGGTGATACATCAGAACAACTCAAAATATCACTTATTTATAATTGCTTGTGTTTTAAAAGTCTTTATCCGACTCATTTGTGCCCAAAAGACCACTCTTTCAGAATATGTGCACAACACATAATCAGTCTTTCTCCATGCACACACACACACACACACACGTACACACACATGCACACACACACACACACACATATATATATATATATATATATATATATATATATATATATATATATATATATATATATGTATGTATATATATATATATATATATATATATATATATATATATATATATATATATATATATATATATATATATATATATATAGTATATATATATATATATACATATATATATATATTCATATATATATATATATTCATATATATATATATATATATATATATATATATATATATATATATATATATAGTTGTTCGTTCCACACGACCAATGATGGGTTCAGAGCCAGCTTGCCCTGCAACCCTTCAAGTAATCGCAGAGTAGCCTACGCCTGCCAGGCGTCCGACACATTGTTCTACCGGCGGATTATGCTGGGCTTTGGGAGCAGCTTCCGGGGCCATTTGCCGACTTACTTGTGACACAGCAATGCCACCGGTTGTCGTCAAGACGCTCTTAAATCAGAGGATTCGCCAAGTGTTCCAGCTTATGCCCGACAGAAGCGTGTTCCGGGTCGCATTGTCCATCGAGCTTCTTCTGCTTCTTTCCGCGTGTATGGAATTCCGCCGGTCGCTGTTAATCCCCCGAACGACCTGCATGTGCAGAAATCCGACACACGGAAGCACCTGCATCAAGAGCGTGCTCAGTGGCGGTGTCTCCGCTCACGTGTCGCCGCTTCCTCCACCCGCAGGCCGGTCCGACTCCGCCGCGCTGTCACCGTGGCTGCTGGGCCCAGGTGGGAGACGTCGGCTAGTCTTCCCTATAGACACACACAGCCGGCGCCCAGCCGAGCCTCCCCCGGCGTCCGGCTGAGCTTCAGCCGAACCTCCCCCGGTGCCGTCCCTGGCGGCGCCACTGCGCCAGCGATGATCGGCGTCTCTCCAGCGCCGTCTCGTCACCGGTCGGCAGTCTGCACCTCATCACAGGTGCAGTGATCCGAACCCCTGCAGACCCGGGGTTGCGCCACACTCTGCGCCGACAGCGACGGCCGTCCGCGCGCTCGCCAACGTGGCGGGTGATCGGCACTGCCGCAGAGCCCCCCGTCGTGATGCCCGCGTGGTGCCCGCGTGGTGCCCTCACCAGCGCGGCGGTGAACTTCAGACCGGAGGGTGCGTCACGTCTCCACCCCCATCTCTCCTCACCGGTTGACTGTTGCGGACTTCTCGGCTCGATGGCCTCCTGACCTTGACTGAGGGCTGAGGTGACCTTGCACCTACCGGTTCCGCGCATGCAGCCCATAGCTGTGTTCAGTTGTGCAGCCGGTGCATCAAAGGTGATGCAGCCACCTTCCCCCGTAGTTTCGGCCGGGCCCACATTAGACGTACGAAGCGCGCCGAAAATGGCCTCGATTGACCTCGACGGAGGAGGCCCGCAGGAAGTTTTCGGGGACCGGTTGGACAAAGGAGACCTTGTGAACTTGAGAGGACCCTTGATGCTGGAAGAGCCTCTTGAAGCTGGGTGGGCCCACTGAGCATGGGCAGGAGCGTTTATTTCTGAAAATCATTTGGGGGGGGGGGGGCACAAAACATGGGGGCAATGGTTGGGCTGAAATTGATGGGGCACACTCTATAGGGTTTTTGGAGTCAAAGCAACATTGTGGGGAGAAATGCCCCATAAAAAGTATACAAAATAACACCCAGCTGCATGAGGAATCCACAAGCAATCGGCCCGCCGTCGCAAAGTTCTGGTTGAGTCCCTGGCTGTGCCTGATGTTCAGGCTCTTGATAACGCTGTCAGTGGTGTCCTACCGTTATAGAATATACACCACCCTTATAGAATATTTACCACAGTTGTGGAATATTTACTACTGTTATGCAATATTTACCAGAGTTATCGAATATTTACCACCGTTACGGAATATTTTCCCGCGTGATGGAATGTTTACCACCGTTATGCATTATTTACCATCGTTATGGAATATTTACCACCGTTATGGATCAATTACTTGCCGGCTATATTCATAATCCAGTCGCGGATAATTAGTGGAAACGGGGTGTTGAAAACTGTGTTGCTTAGCTGTCCTGTTGGTCAAGTCTGATGAATCTCTTCTTTCGAATCAAATGTTCTTGAAAGGCTTAAACGCTGCTCAACTAGCACCGACTCTTCGGCGTGAGGGGTGATAGTATTAATACGGAAGAAATGCCTATCCGAAAATAATGGAATAAAAGAATCAAGACCAAATGTTTTGTTGAATGTGTCCTATACAATCATTTTTGAAGTCACTGCCTTATAACTGCGAAAGGTCCTAAGCTCCAAATATAAACTGAAATACATATCTCTAATATCCCTAGTACACATGGTTTTGATACGGCAAATAGGTGATAGATTCATGTGTTCACCTGACCATAACAAATCCAAAATGTCAATCGAATAGTGATGAACTTATAACTTCATTAATATTCGATTGACATTTCAAACCTCAGGTATTGGGTTTAAAAACGCATTCAACTCTATCAGCTGGAAATTGATTACACTTTGACTTTGACATTTGAACTTGACACAATTTCATGAACAATGATATTGCTCGCATGGTGGAGCAGGGTCGGATTCAGTGGAACGGGTAACTCGAGGCATGTGCTCCTCCCCCCTCATGGAAAGGTGCCACCTCTCTAACCAGGAAAAGCCCACCGGGGGAGGCTCGAATGCACCCACACCCACCCCTCTCAACGGACTTTACAGTCAAAGGCGAAAAGAGAGCGGAAAAGGAAAAGAAGCAGCTTCAGCATGGTCGAGCTGCATCTCCCCCTACCCCGCTCTCAACGCCCTCCAGTGACTTTCGCAGTGGCGCCCCCGTCCGAGAGGACATGGTGCCAGTGCCCCCGCTCCTCGTGGAAATTCCTGGATCAACCACTATAATTGCGCCATAAGCTCGTATCTGTTTACTCCAGTGCTAGAACACGCCACAAGGTGATTCAAATCCGATCTGGCCGTCGAAGACACATGATAGGAAACACGGGTTGCACAACATCTTGTTGGGCTGGTGTCCAGATCTGCTTTCTCGACTGCAATGACTTCAGCGTGAGGCTCGGCTTCATGGACCAGGAGGCCTCGCCAAATGTTCAGGCTTCCGTACGTCGAAACCCCCAAAGAAATGCAGCAGACGCCGGACATTAAGGGTTTTCGGGGTAACAATGACTGGACTCTGTCAATCGTTCTCACAAGGCAACGCCTTCGGCCATAGCCCAAGGCATAGCCATAAGGCATAGCCATAAGGCATAGCCATAAGGCAACGTCTTCGGCCATAGCCTAAGGCATAGCCATGAGGTAACGTCTTCGCGGCTATAGCCTCAGGCATAGCCGTAAGACAACGCCTTCGGCCATAGCCTAAGGCGTAGCCATCAGCAGGGGTGTCACTTTGTGTATGCTAATGGAAGCCACTGGCCCCTGAACTATTGATTTGGCCCCTTGAATCAAGGGCTTGCCCCCCCCCCATGGGGGTGTGAAATTAAATGCTACGCATAATAAAATACCTGTCATAAAATGTGGGGTATAACATGGTGTATGCTTCCATCATACATCAGGGATTTCCAGTCATACGAGGAAGCAATGTTTTTATGCACGGGAGTTCGCTACATGAACTGACATGTAACGGGGCAACAAGAAACATCACTAGGTAGGTATCTTCTATAACACAAACTCCGCCTACAGGCGGGGGGGGCGGGCATCGCGCCTATGACCGGGGCCAGAAGATGCACAAATTGATCGAAAGGTTTGCGCATGAGCATAGGTGGAACTGTGTACTTTTGGTGTTGCCAGTGCAGCACCAATACTTTCAATGGTGCAATGGACATGTTGCAATGGACATGGTGCAATGACAATGGACATTCGCATGGTGCAATGGACTCAAAATTCGCTTTGGCAATACCAATAATTTTGTGAAGTCTTAATTTAGGTGTGCATTTGTGCGTGTGTGTGCATGTGTACTCCACTCGTTTTTGAAACTGAGTTGCACGACTTGTTTCAGGATTCAAGGTCAAGAGTCAAGAATCACAGATCATCAGCGCCACACGGCCTCCACTCACAATGCGGACTCTCCTATTCGTCGCGCTGTGCTTCTCCTCGACGCGCGCGCTCCCGCGTGGCGATACTACGAACCTCAGTCTCGGCTCAAGCTCACCAGGTGGCGGGACTGAGGGCGGCATTCGCCGGCTCCTGCGGCCGTTCAGCGGACGCGTGGCGCGATCCTTGCTGGCCTCCCGCGTCACGGACGAGCACGGCAACAAGGTGCGACTGAGGCCCACCGGGGACGCCGTCACGCGACGTGTGGCGGTGGCGTCATACCTTCCCGTGACGTCATACAGACGACCCGAGCCTCACGGCCGACGAACGTCGCCGCAGCGTGTGACGTCACTCCGGCGAGTGACGTCATCTCGCCGAGCGAGGCCCTCTGGCGGCGGCGGTCGAAACCGCGTCCAGCTGTCGCGTCAACAGGCACGGAAGAAGCCGGGTATGTCGGCCTCGAGGGTGGGATTTGGCGTGGTTGTATGTTGCCTGGATATGGCAGAACCAGGCTGGGCGGATCAAGGAATTTTGATGGGGGCACTTGTCTGGTGGGGCGCCATTTCTCTGATCTTAGGAATTTCCCCGAGGCGTGGAGCGGAGAATGCTCTGGAGCGTTCTGCAGGGGCACATTTTGTGCTCAAAGGGGCCCATTTTTCACTTAGAGGGGCGCTTTCGGATGAAAGAAAAATTCGGGGCGCGGCACACTCCAGCGCCAAGGAGGGGCACCTCTTTTCGGTCAGGGAGACGACGCATCTGCGTGGTGATAGAGGAACATGTTCACTGTACCCTTCCCCTTTGTATCCGCCCCTGTGTAGAACAGAGAAAGCGGCCTATGTACCCCGCTCGACAAGTTTAGGAAGATAAGGAAAAATCCTACCTCCCCAGCTGAAAAGAATCCACGGGAGCTTCTCCCACCCTATCGCCAAGATAAGCCTGAACAAGCAGGCGCGGCCAGCAGTTCGGTGTTTAGCGAACTTCGGCAGGCTGCCAGATTCCTCGGGCCTACAATTTTATGACTGTGGAAAACACGTTGTCTTCTCTTTTCGACGGGGAAGTGCACGGGATCGGCTGCTTGTGTCTGGATGAGACAGGAGCATAGGAACATGTAGAGGTTGAGGTAAAGATTAAGGTTGAGCTTTCGAGTAGTTGAAGTAAAAATGTCTTCCGCAAAACTTGAAACGAAGTATGTTGGGGCTCCAGAACCAAAGTTTGGAACTCCCAGTGTCTTACGCTAAGTGTGGGAGGGAGACAAAAGACAGTCTGGGCCTTACCCCTCTATCTTAAAGTCGTTCCTGCGCCCCCCCCCCCTCCCTCCTGGGGTTGGACCCAATCTGAGAACTGAAGGTTCAGATGCCATTGGCTCCCTATTTGAGTTGGTGGTAACCCTGGCGTTCATCTGGTCGGCAAACGACGTATCTAATGGTTCGTGTTAACTTTGGTTACAGCGCTGAAGAAGTTTGCTCCTCAGAAGGTGGTGTCCACGGCGCAGAATGGCTCCGTGTCTCACTACAGACCAGGTGAGAGGCCGAGTAGGTGCGTCTAGGTCAGAACTGGCACCGGAACCCAGACCAGGTGCAGTCCAGGTCAGAATCAGGCGGATGAATCTAGATCAGAACTCGACGCAGGCACTGGCACAATTCACGTCAGAATCCAACACTATCCAGCACAGGATAATTGCACGTCACAACTAGCCTGTGGACGTAAATGCCATCCCGTTCCCAAAAGTATCAGCAGAGTACCGCGTGTTTGCTTTGACTGTTCTCCCTGGTGTTTGATCTCATGCTCCCCGGCCCAGCCCCCTGGTGCCTGACCTTATGTTCCCCGGCCTAGCCCCCTGGTGCCTGACCTCATGTTCCCCGGTCCCGCTCCCTGGTGCCTGATCTCATGTTCCCCGGTGCAGACCCTGGTGCCTGATCTGATGCTCCCCGGTGCAGCCCCGTAGTGCCTGATCTCATGTTCCCCGATGCAGCCCCCTGGTGGCTGATCTCATGTTCCCCGGCCCAGCTCCCTGTTGCCCCCTGGTGCCTGATCTCATGTTCCCTGGCCCAGCCCCCTGGTGTCTGACCTCATGTTCCCCGGCCCAGCCCCCTGGTGTCTGATCTCATGTGCCCCGGCCCAGCCCCCTGGTGTCTGACCTCATGTTCCCCGGCCCAGCCCCCTGGTGTCTGACCTCATGTTCCAAGGCCCAGCCCCCTGGTGTCCTACCTCATGTTCCCCGGCCCAGCCCCCTGGTGTCTGACCTCATGTTCCCCGGTCCAGCCCCTGGTGCCTGATCTGATGTTCCCCGGTGCAGCCCCTGGTGCCTGATCTCATGTTCCCCGGTGCAGCCCCCTGGTGCCCGATCTCATGTTCCCCGGTGCAGCCCCCTAGTGCCTGATCTCATGTGCCCCTGTCCAGCTCCATGGTGCCTGATCTCATGCTTCCCCGGTCCAGGCCCCTGGTGTCTGACCTCATGCTTCCCCGGTGCAGCCCCCTGGTGTCTGACCTCATGTTCCCCGGTCCAGCTCCCTGGTGCCCGATCTCATGTTCCCGGTGCAGCAATCACTACAATATTGGTGCGGCACTACTTCACACAGCCAACTGGTTACGAATATCGAACTGGGGAAAGATAGCCGAGTGTAAGTTCTCCAGAATTGTGTGCGGAAGTGAAGTATTTCGTTCGTTGAGCCCATATTGCCCGTGAAAATGACGACATTTTCCGATCATTGGGGGAAGGGGCAATTTGCACTCCAGATAGCATGCTACTTCAGTGCGTGGTGTCAGATGTGGTGTCACGTGTGGTATCACGTGTGGTGTCACGTGTGGTGTCACGTGTGGTGTCGCGTGTGGTGTCGCGTGTGGTGTCACGTGTGGTGTCATATGTGGTGTCACGTGTGGTGTCATATGTGGTGTCACGTGTGGTGTCATATGTGGTGTCACGTGTGGTGTCATATGTGGTGTCATATGTGGTATCACGTGTGGTGTCACGTGTGGTGTACTTGAGACACAATCAGATGATTGCTACACTATCGGAGATCAAGTCAGTTTGAAAGGAGATTGCTCAGACACAGAGATGGTGTTAGTCGGGATGACCTGTTGACCTGTCGCTTTTAGCGAGGCGCAATTAAATGCACATATAATGAGAGCATGGAACGATAGTTAAGCCCTTCCAAAATTAGCACCACTCTATGCAGGGGCGGCGGCACCTGGTTTGGTCGGGGGAAGCACTCATTTCAGACTCATTCACCGCTCAACGCCACAAGGTCAATGCCACCTTGCCCTCCTCCCCCCCCCCCCCATCCACCTCGTTGTTCTGCCACCCCGGCATTGGTGCCTCTACTAGTTCACTGAGCCGGAGATGTTGAGCTTTATCGAGTCCAATTCACATTTTCTTCAGATTTCTACAAATGAAATTGATTAATGTCCAGTAGTTGGCTATGCAAATAATACAAAACACATGGAGCATTGCTTCTTGCGGCTTAGTACACCACAATTTGTGTGCGCTTGTCACAATCCTCGTCATCCCCATGCCTACGCAACACATCGTCAGACCCCACCCCGACACAAATCAGCTGTGAAAAGTCGCCTGCAATGGCTCCGCGTAACCGGCTCCTTCCCGCCAGGCTATGAGCCGTACCAGACGCTGAACGCGCGCAACATGACGTTCTTCCAGTACCGCCTGTCCGGCTCACCCCAGCCCTACGTGGACCGCATCAGCGGGATTGGCACGCTGCACAGCCGTAAGTGACGTCATAGACCGGGACCCAGCAGAATTGGTAGGCTGCACAGCTGTAAGTAACGTCATAAACCGAGATCCCGCCAAGGACATGAGTGCGGTCGTGAGGGACTTCATGGACAGAGGGAGGAGTCTGTCCGCTACCTGACCCGATCTGACCTGACCTGACCTGCCACAGACTGACCGGGACGACAATGTCCGCTACCTGATCTGATCTGCCCGTTGACTTAACTCGACCTGAGCTGCTACGCACCCGTCTGGACGACATATGTCCGCTCTCTGAGCTGACCTGATCTTCACGTTGACTTAACTCGAGCTGACCTGCTACAGACCGGCTTGGACAAAATATGTCCGCTATCTGACCTGACCTGACCTGAAGTGCCCGTTCACCTGACGTGCTATAGGTCGACCTGGGCGATATATGTCCGCTATCTGACCTGACCTGGCCTGAAGTGCCCGTTTACCTGACGTGCTACAGGTCTGCCTGGACGATATATGTCCGCTATCTGACCTGACCTGAAGTTCCCGTTCACCTGATCTGGTACAGATCGGCCTGGACGGAATATGTCCGCCGTCTGACCTGACCTGACCTGACGTGCCCGTTGACCGGCCCTGTTTCAGACCGGCCGGGTCGATGCCCGTCGGTGCCGACGTCCGACTGTCCGCCGTTGCTCCGGACCGGCCTGCCGCGGTCGTGCGCCAACGACCTGCAGTGCGGCGGCCAGATGAGGTGCTGCTACCACCCCTGCCTCACCACCAGCACGTGCGTGCAGCCGGTGTAGGGCTGGCGGCACGAACGATAGAGACGCGTGCTGCTGCTACCATCCCTGCCTCACCACCAGCACGAGCGTGCAGCCTGTGTAACCCCGGCAACACGAACGACAGAGGCGCGTGCCGCCGCGCGTCTGACGCTCTCGTGGCGGATCGCTTACCGTGCGCCGCCCAGTGATAACACGCTGCGGCTCGGTCCAGATCGTTGGCCCTAAATACTCACGTGCACGATCACATGCACGGAGGGGCTCAGCCGGGCAGAGGCACTGGGTCGCCCACACGGAAGCTTCGCACAGGACTCTCTGTCATAGGACTTTCGGTCACAGGATACTCAATCACAGGGACTCTCGGTCACAGGGACTCTCAGTCACAGGACTCTCAGTCACAGGACTATCAGTCACATGACTCTCAGTCACAGAACTCTCAGTCACATGACTCTCAGTGACATGACTCTCAGTCACATGACTCTCAGTCACATGACTATCAGTCACATGACTATCAGTCACATGACTATCAGTCACATGACTATCAGTCACATGACTCTCAGTAACATGACTATCAGTCACATGACTCTCAGTCACATGACTCTCGGTCGCATGAGTCTCAGTCACATGACTCTCAGTCACATGACTCTAAGTCACAGGACTATCAGTCACATGACTCTCAGTCACATGACTCTCAGTCACATGACTCTCGGTCGCATGACTCTCAGTCACATGACTCTCGGCCACAGGACTACCGGTCGAGGTATTCGAGTATTCGAGTAGAAGTGCAACTGTTGGCAACTGCCCAGAGTATTCGAGTAGAAGTGCAACTGTTGGCAGGTGCCCAGAAGTTTATTCGGAGTAGAAGGCCGTGGCCAACCTTGTCCAGGTGGTAACCGGCCCAGAGTATTCGAGTAGAAGTGCAACTGTTGGCAACTGCCCAGAGTATTCGAGTAGAAGTGCAACTGTTGGCAACTGCCCAGAGTATTCCAGTAGCGGTGCCGAGGCCGCGACACTATTCGCCTGACCATTGATGAAGTGTTGTGCGTCGGCTTCCGCCCCGCCCGGCCATGCTTCCCCAGACCCAGGTCCGTGCCCACCGCCACGCCCAAGTTCTCCCGCCACACCCAAGTTCTCCGACCTCAGCACAGTCGGTTGATCACCTCCAGACCAGCACGCCACTGCAGTAGCTTGCCAGTAGCAGTGTGGCAGTAAGACAGTGTGGCGGTATGGCAGTATGACAGTGTGTCAATGTAGCAGTATGACAGTGTAGCAGTATGACAGTGTGGCAGTATGACAGTGTAGCAGTGTAACAGTATGACAGTGTGGCAGTATGACAGTGTTGCAATGTGGCAGTGTGGCAGTATGACAACGTGGTAGTGTGGCAGTATGACAGTATAGCAGTATGACAGTGTTGCAATGTAACAGTGTGGCAGTATGACAATGTAACAGTGTGACAGTATGGCAGTATGACAATGTAGCAGTGTGGCAGTGTGGCAGTATGACAATGTAACAGTATGACAGTGTGGCAGCATGACAGTGTGGCAGTATGGCAGTGTGGTAGTGTGGCAGTATGACAGTGATCCGGCTGCCCTACTGGCCCCGGCCGCAGCCGACTTCCCGCTCCCCGGCTGCGCAGTAAACCCGACACACGCTGCCGCGGCTTGTCTCCGACGCGCCATCCCGTGGCGCCACGTTCGGGGTGTGGGTCGGCCAGGCGTCCCGCAGCTGTGTAGCTTCATCCGCACCCCCCCCCCTCTAATCGTATGCTATGGGAATGACTTGGGGCTTGTCTTATGATCAAGCTTATGATCTTACGATCAGTGACTTAGGACCAAGCGCGATCGAGTGTGTGTACATAAACACGACATGCGTTGACTAACGCTGCTGACATTGGGCATTGTGTTTGGACTTTTGTCCGTGTGATAATATTGTCCATTTATGACATTTTCGCAAGGTTGTGGCTGGCTTTTTTTCGCCCCTTTGGGCAATCATGGGCATTATGACCGGCTAGAATGGGTCCGACTCTTTCACGGCGTTAGGACGATGTTCACGGCATTACGACGACGTTTCTGGTATTATGATGAATTGCACGGCATTAGGACCATGTGGACGGTATTAGGACGATGTTCACGGCATGAGGACGATGTTCACGGCATTAGGACGATGTTCACGGCATTAGGACTATGTTCACGGTATTAGGATGATGTTCACGGCGTTAGGAAGATGTTCGCGGCGTTAGGATGATGTTTAAGGCATTAGGACGACATTCATGGCATGAGGACGATGTTCACGTCGCAGACACGCACGCGTGGATGTTCATGAAGGTCAACAAAAGTGTGGGATATCGTTGACTCTGCGTAACCGATAATGGGCACAAGGGTGCGATTCAGTGATTGCATCCACCGAGACGTAGCCGCTCCTCCATCGTTCTTAACATTGGCAGGTCTGATGACTTGAGTACCGAATAGTGTGCCCGGACAGCGGCGGGTCCAGAAGGGGCTGGTTTTCAACCGGCTTTGGGGGAAATTTAAGATTTGTTTCTCCGATCCTAAAACGCTTCAGATTTCAACAGCGGACACTCGGTGGGTGCGTGTAAGACAATATTTGTCTCATAAAATGTTACTAGATTTTGAGAATAAGCCATTTTAGTGCAAACGTTCGAATGAAATCGGCCCTCGAGGGGGGGGGGGGGCATGATCCCCGTGGCCTCCTCCCCCCCCCCTAGCTCCGCCAATGTGCCCGCACGTTGCGATGTCACGCGAGCACTATCCTAGACTTGACCTTGTGGGCGCGCTTCATGAGACATGGAGTTGTTCCGCTGGCCTTGTGGGCTCCCTTCATGAGATATGGGGTTGTTCGCACTGATGTGACTTGGCTTGTGCAGTATTCTGCTGCTGGTAAACATGGCATTGACGGTGTGACCATTATGCAGAATATTGTTTTGTCGTGTCACCGAAATACACCAAGCAGGATAGCCGTGTTTTGCTAATTGAGCCGACTTGCGCCAGGTATGATAAAACATCATATTTGCACGAGGATCGTCTCTTAAGCCATTCCTTCACTTTTACACCCTTCTTTCAGATAAACAATGCGTTCATCATCAGGGGCGAAACGTCTCCAAAATCAATGGGAGGGCTCAATGCACACAGGCCAGTGTTAAAATAATGGTTTTTCATTAGATGTGAGATGTTGATACGAGTACAGTAGGATGTAAAAAGCTGCCATGGAAGCATACCAATTAGAATATCGCTTCAGTCCTTCAAGCTCCACTTGAGCCAATTGTGTACTCATCAATGCATGTTTTTGGTTTAACTCTGGAGACACCTAATATATGGATACCTTTGTTAACAATAACGATTGCAATGCCATGTTATCAGCAGATCGCATTGCTTAACACACCAAATCATAGATAATCTCTGTATCTGGAATTGTGTCATGAGATGCTTGTGTAATCAATCCATAATGGTGGGCATAAGCATGCTACTTATATGTAAAATACTCTTAGGAACGAGTCATGGAGACTTCATAGGCACACATCAACAAGCACGATGTCGATACGTCCTTGGGAAGGATGTCAATTCAGTGCTCATAAAGTGGCATATTCCACCCTATTTCACGAATAATTTATCACTGATACAGTCAGTGGGAGAACCTGAATATTGGTTGGCATGGCTCACTCCGTAATATCATTATCAAATCCAAAATTATTAGTCGGCTCACGTCAGCTTCCAGGAGGCTGGTTTGAGTCCTCCCAAAGATATGTAAGTCCACCCCCGTTCATCATATACTGATATAGGATAGGCACATCACTACATTTCGTGACACATTTCACACGGCACGATGTTGCATTCGCTTCTGAGAGTGCCCACGAGGCTATCAAACCCCACGAAGCCCACGAAACCCACGAAGCCCACACATGCCGCCGCATTCCATCTCCATCTTGGATGAACACTAACGCTTTTCCTGAGCAGCAGAAGGGTACCAGAGCGAAGGGGCAAAGTAACAGTCAAGTAGTTCCGGGGCCAGGACCGTTTTAGGCTGTTCCTTTACAAGAAACTCCATGGAACGAATGGTAAAACCCTTTATATCCCCGGAGAGTGTCGCACCCCGAGCTCAAGAGTAAACTTCAATTATGGAACGGCATGTGGGTATGCGTTCAACTGGCTACGATTCTGCTTCTTGGCACCCTTTTCATGTTCTAAAACATGTTAAGCATTCTGTTCTGCCAGACATTCTGTTCAATTTAACTCTTAATGTGTTTACTTTCATGTTTCAAGTTTTTCAAGTCGGGAGCCATCGAGGCGGCGAGGGAATTTCTTGTCCATTATAGGTCGACGTTTCATAAAAGTATTGCCGTTTGTCAGTAGGGGCGCAGCCAGGGTGTTGTAAAGGGAGAACCCAAAACATGTCACGAAACAGAGACCGCTTTCGGCGCGAGAAGCGCGCGGCAAATTTCTCGTTGGCGTGGTGAAAATCTCAAAATTTATTGTTTCATCTAGTGTATTGTGGGTTACTAAGGATAGCCGGGCCCTCCCCTCCCCCCCCTCGACTGCGCCTCTGTGGACCAGCATGTGATTCGACCACATCGTTTTCATGTAACGACATACACTGAATTATAAATGGTCAAAATGATTTGTGTTGCATTGGCAGAACCACATACATAGTCGTTTCCATCGATGAAGAAAGCTTGTGCCCCGACATATTGAGCAACATTTGTATCTTTCTTTAAAACGAGTTCGGATCCCTCTCCAAATCCAAGCAGTGAATACCAGTGTTAGGTGACCATAAGGAGGAAAATCGAAATATTGGTCTTGCGTGGCAACACCAATAATTTCATCAGTTTTGCGCCGGAAATACAACACGTCCACGAGACTCCACCTTTGCATGTGCTCCCCTTGCCAATAATTGAAGCATCAGGTAGTTCCTCTTCAGCCCGAAACAGTCCACTGAGTCAGCCAGTCGGGAACGAGAAGTGAGAAGTGGTAGAACACGCAAATGTCTTCACCAGCCAACGTGAAGTGTTGTGGTAGAACACGCAAATGTCTTCACCAGCCAACGTGAAGTGTTGTGGTAGAACACGCAAATGTCTTCACCAGCCAACGAGAAGTGTTGTGGTAGAACACGCAAATGTCTTCACCAGCCAACGTGAAGTGTTGTGGTGGAACACGCAAATGTCTTCACCAGCCAACGAGAAGTGTTGTGGTAGAACACGCAAATGTCTTCACCAGCCAACGTGAAGTGTTGTGGTAGAACACGCAAATGTCTTCACCAGCCAACGTGAAGTGTTGTGGTAGAACACGTAAATGTCTTCACCAGCCAACGAGAAGTGTTGTGGTAGAACACGCAAATGTCTTCACCAGCCAACGAGAAGTGTTGTGGTAGAACACGCAAATGTCTTCACCAGCCAACGTGAAGTGTTGTGGTAGAACACGCAAAGGTCTTCAACCAGCCAACGTGAAGTGTTGTGGTAGAACACGCAAATGTCTTCACCAGCCAACGAGAAGTGTTGTGGTAGAACACGCAAATGTCTTCACCAGCCAACGTGAAGTGTTGTGGTAGAACACGCAAATGTCTTCACCAGCCAACGAGAAGTGTTGTGGTAGAACACGCAAATGTCTTCACCAGCCAACGTGAAGTGTTGTGGTGGAACACGCAAATGTCTTCACCAGCCAACGAGAAGTGTTGTGGTAGAACACGCAAATGTCTTCACCAGCCAACGAGAAGTGTTGTGGTGGAACACGCAAATGTCTTCACCAGCCAACGAGAAGTGTTGTGGTAGAACACGCAAATGTCTTCACCAGCCAACGTGAAGTGTTGTGGTAGAACACGCAAATGTCTTCACCAGCCAACGTGAAGTGTTGTGGTAGAACACGCAAATGTCTTCACCAGCCAACGTGAAGTCGAAAATACCTATGCTTCACCAACGTCGAGGCACAAAAGAAGCTCAAGCTATCAGTTCAAAACACATCGATACTTGGTAATCATTCGACATGCAAAATTGCATTCCGCTCTAACTTAGCCTAACCTGCAAATGCCGGACAGTATGCTGCGACTGTACTCGCATATATACTCCATGCATTTATTACTGAAATTTATACTTTTTACATCGCGGCAAAATAGCACTGCGATTCAATTCAACACCAACGGCTCACAAAATCTTCCCACCCCATCTCACATCACATCATCCCAAATCTTAACAATTATCGTCCACACGCACGTGTGCGCATGCATGCTTTGCTCTGGTCGGGAGGGCTCAGACCCCAAAAGGGAAGTACTGGCCTGCATGTTGTGCCCCTCCCCCGGTGGCAAGCACCTCCGTCGACACACACGAGTACATCCGCTGTCTTTGGTCACAACCAGAGGCGCAGGCAGAGGAGAGCCACTCAAGAATACACAGATTATTGAATGGAGGCGCTTTCGGCGCGATTCTCGGGCCACAATACATAGAATACACTGCACGCGCCAGTAAGCTAAAATCAAAAGCGGTACGTTACCGAATAAGATCCTGCGGCATGGACAAGACCGGAACCGGAGCATGTTGCCGACGGAGGCTGGAGGGGAACACCGGAACGCTGTTTGTCGATTCCCACGTTCCGCATGCCATGTTCATACAAGCACCTCACTGTCACCATCACTCCACTTCACTTCACCATCACTTCATCACAGCAGTTCACCATCATCTGACTTCACCATCACTTCACTTCACTTCACCATCACTTCACTTCACTTCACCATCACTTCACTTCACCATCACTTCACTTCACCATCACTTCACTTAGCCGTCACTTCACTTCACCATCACTTCATCACATCGCTTCACCATCACTCACCACTGCATCGGCTCATTAAACGGGCGAAAACTAGAGGCGCACCAAGGATTTTCTTAAGGGGATGGACGCCACTCCCCGGTTTTTCATGTTGTTCATCGTGGAGCAAGGTTTATTTAGCCTTCACTTTCGGAACGAGTCCTTGTTTTCAGAAAAAAACGTTTGTCGGTGGGTGTACACCAGTTCACGTAATCTCCTCGTCACACCGCACCTACACCCACCAGACCCTCACGTAGTACACTGTAGGTCGTTCGTCAGCTGCCCCTCCACCTGCCGTCGCCGTCGGCGTTCGCCTCACGTGCAGTTGGCGATCGCAAGAGCCCGAGGGCACGGCGGCACCAGTCATCGCGGCTCACCTTTGACCCCGTCGGAGGCGGCTGTCACGTGACTGTCTGGACAGCTGAACTGCAAAGCAACCCAGCAAAAGACTATGTGGTGGGCGAGCGATGGAGGGCTGAAACAAGAGTTTCAGTTTCTATGTTCATATATCATTCAATGGGCATGAATCGATGAATAGAAATTAAATAATTGACATGCCTTTTCGTATTATTTGTCATTATATTTTCCGCATTGTTACACAATGTATGCATGGTATTAAACTACACCACTTATTTCTCCGTGTACGAGTTTATTTGTCTATGTGCCATGTGACTTCGATGTTATGACGTCACCACATGGTGGACATAGGTAAACGGCCGGACGGATCCCCTTGAACGCAGGGTTCGCCAAGCCCACTGATCCCCTCTAGATCGCTGAAGGTCTTGAATGTCCAAATCCTGCAAGAGTGTCGCCAGTGGCGGATCATGTGTCCAGATAAATGTGTGTAGCCATGTGCACGTTGCTGCTCACATTTTCCTAGCATCACCTCACACATGTATCGATTCAGGATTTTTATATAGGGGGAAGTGAGGAAAATTGGCTCCGGTGGCCATTGGCGAACATAGTTATGCTATTGGGGAAGTGCGCATGTATAATCGCGGCATCGATGCGGGTTGCCCGCGTTGTCCCTCTTTACGGGGCCACCTTACCTTCCATGCCCAAGTAGTAGGTGGGACACGTGCTGTGTGTTTAATTTAATTTTGCATTCGCGAAGCGAATGGCAATGCGTAGGCTGAATGGCAAAGTATATCACTGTCACAGCTCGGAAACGCCCGCGGCATTCTGACTCAATTGAGTGTGGGTCCAGCCATTTCAGCCTAGCCAGTTCAGTCTAGCCCAGTTCAGTCCAGCCATTCCATCCTAGCCAGTTCAGTTAAGTCAGTTCGGCCCAGATCAGTTAAATCCAGAGCAGTTCAGTCCAGCCGGTTCAGTCCGGCAAGTTCAGTCCAGTCAGTTCAGTCCAGTCAGTTTAGTCTAGTCCAGTCAGATTTAGTCCAGCACAGCCAGGTCAGTCCAGTCCAGAGTAGTTAAGTTCATCCAGTTCAGTTCATCCAGTTCAGTCCAGCCAGTTCAGTCCAGCCAGTTCAGTCCAGCCAGTTCAGTCCAGCCAGTTCAGTCCAGCCAGTTCAGTCCAGCCAGTTCAGTCCAGCCAGTTCAGTCCGGCCAGTTATGTCCAGTCTGGTTCAGTCCAGTTCAGTCTGGTTCAGTCCATTACAGTTCAGTCCAGCCTAGTTCAGTCCAGCCCAGTTCAATCCAGCAAAGTTCAGTCCAACCCAGTTCAGTTCAGTCCAGCCCAGCCCAGCGTAGATCAGTCAGCCAGTTCAGTCCAGCAAGCTCAGTCCAGTCCAGTCAGTTCAGTCCAGTTAAGTCCCGCCAGTTCAATCCAGCCAGTTCAGTCCAGCCAAGTTCAGTCCAGCCCAGTTCAGTCCAGCCAGTTACTGACTTCACCGACATCTCGGTGGTGGACAAAGCTGGACATGCTGCACGACGACACCTGCCCTGCCTTCGGCTCAGTGATCTGGAGCAGCTCTACTTGCAACTCTTCCAAACACCGAAAGCCAACAGCACCGTATTTATTACATGCTTAGATGATGTCCAGCCGAGACGGGCACACCTGCACACACCGACGTGCAGACACACATGCATGCATGGATACATGCCCACACACTGACGGATCCTATGGAGGGCCATGGATACATGCCCACACTGGCGGATCCTGGGGACGGCCATGGATACATGCCCACACACTGGCGGATCCTAGGAGGGCCATGGATACATGCCCACACACTGGCGGATCCTAGGGAGGGCCACGCTCCCCCATCCCCGAAAATGTCATTTTTGCTGACATTGTGCACTAAAATGGCATTTTCTCGACTGGAGGAACATTTTATTACATACATATTATTTTAAACAGACCCGACGACTCGTAGCTGTTCAAACTCCTCTTAACTGTTAAAATTCGATTAGTTTTGTCGAAATCGGAGATGTTTTATTTGTCCCCCCCATTACTCCCAAGCCAGGTTTTTGGATCCGCCCCTGCACACACATCCATACATACATGCATGCCCGCATACATTGACGCATCCACATACATACATACATACATGTGTACACGCACTTATACCTGGAACTGGCATGTTCTTTAAAAAAAAATGGCGGGTTTATTGAACACGGTTCAATCCATTCCGCGCACGTGCAAAAATATGTCTCTGTGAGCTCCAACCGCAGAACTGATCAGCAACAGTGTGGGTACGCTGGTGCCGAACCAGCAGCGTGCAGGCGAACCACACAGGCAACGTGTCACGTGACGCTCGCCACTGCCACGCTGGTGGCTGGGCCCGGCCCTGACCTAAGGGCGTCGCCACGGTGGGGGAGGGGAGGCGTCCCGCCACTCAAACGTCGATAATCGCAACGCTACACCTATGGTGTTGTTAGGATAATATCCTCACAACGCTACACCTATGGTGTTGTTAGGATAATATCCTCACAACGCTACACCTATGGTGTTGTTAGGATAATATCCTCACAACGCTACACCTATGGTGTTGTTAGGATAATATCCTCACAACGCTACACCTATGGTGTTGTTAGGATAATATCCTCATACACGTATAAATGCATGCATTGCATGCATAAAATCATCTCTACCCCCTTTTCAACATCTCTGGCGAAGCCCATGCCCTGACCTGACGGACCTCGGACACCCACTGACACGACGATCACTGACACAGCGTCCGACACCAACTGACACAGTTTCCGAAACCAACTGACACGACTATCACTGACACGGCGATCATTGACACGACCTCCAACACCAACTGACACGGCGATCATTGACACGACCTCCAACACCAACTGACACGGCGATCATTGACACGACCTCCAACACCAACTGACACGGCGATCATTGACACGGCCTCCAACACCAACTGACACGGCGATCACTGACACGGCGGCTCGTGTCGCCCTCCGCAGGCGAACCTCGACAGTATCCGCTCGTCGACCAGGTAGGACGACAACGTACCACCAGCCGCAGTCCGGCCCGCCGGCCAGCCCGATCGTCACCACGAAAACTCGGCGCCGGCCGGGTCTCGATCCGGCCGCGTCAGCCCTCTCGCCGCGGCCGGTCCGCGGTGTCGGCCGTCCGCCGATGCAGCGCCACCTGGAAGGCGGCCGGCCCCACCACCAGGCCCGGCTCGTACCTCAGCTGAGGCGCCAGCTGGCCGGCCGGCAGCCGCACGTCGAACTCGTGCAGCAGGTTGGCCAGGAACAGGAAGCCCTCCTGGCGAGCCAGCGACTCGCCCATGCACGAACGCTTGCCTGCGGTCACACCGTGGGCCGATAATTTCATGCATTTTCTGGGGTGCTTTGGGTGCTTTCCATAGATTACAACAGGTCCTGAGAACTTCCAGGGGTGTTTTCCCATAGAGTTCTACGCCAAGCTTCAGGGGTGCTCGGCAGCAGTCAGGGGTGCTCGGCAGCAACCAAGGGTGCTCAGCATCAGCCAGGGATGCTCAGCATCAGCCAGGGATGCTCGGTAACAGTCAAGGATGCTCGGCAGCAGTTTTGGGGAGAACCATGCTCTGGATGACAAAATTCGTGACAAAGCTGTTTGCCAGCCGAAAGGTTGGAGTTCTCGAGTGGGCTGCCTCTAGGATTAAATAAACTGCTCTACAGTAGACGACAATCGAGACTGATACTCTAAAGCCTGGTGTTACTGGCAACGAGGGTGTGTTTGTGCATCGGGCACGACGGCTGTTTCCGTCGCTGTTAATGTGTGGTGGCGATGACCTGGACGCTCCACTAGAGCCGATGGGACGATGGAGCTGGTGGTGACAGGCGGCGAGAGGAGTGTCTCTTCCTCCTGACACAGGGGCGGATGCAGGGGGAGAATTGGGGGTAGGTGTCCCCATCCCTATGGAAAAGTGGCGCTTCTTTGACCGGGAAAGACTCCCGTTAAGGAAGGATCGAGTGTACCTCCACTCACACTGGACGGATTATTCAGCCAAAGGCGCTCCTATCAAAGGAATAGGCGCCTCCTTGAGAGGAAAAGGCACTTCCTCAGTATGCTAGAGTGCCCCCTCCCCCGCCCCTTCTCCCTAATTTTCATCCGGAGGCGCCCATTGAGGAATTTTCGCAGTGGCGTCCTCCGAGAAAAATGACGCCCAGAGGCGCCCCTCCCCATGACTCCCTGGAGCCGCCCCTGTCCCGGCAGTCTCACCAGTCCCCCCCCCATGAACTTCCTGGAGCCGCCCCTGTCACGGCACTCACCCGCCCTCCCCAATGAACTCCCTGGAGCCGCCCCTGTCCCGGCAGGCTCACCGATGCCAAACGGGACGACGTGCTTGTCGGCGACGAACTTGCCGCCGTGGATGAACCGGTCGGGCCGGAAGCGGTGCGGGTCTCCCCAGTAGTCGCCGTCGTGGTGCATGGCGTACAGGTTCATGTACAGCCAGGTGTCCTTGGGTATGGTGTAGCCTGCGGCGGCGGCCGGTGGCCAGGTCACTCGACATTGCCACGCGTCTAACGCTTTCAGCATGCAGCGTCGCCAACCTCTCACGCCGCTTGCCGCTTGGAAAAACAGCGGCAGGCGGGACTCGAACCCGTAACGTTTCGGTTTCAGCATGACATTTCACGGCCTCGATTCATCCACTCCAGTTTAGCAGACGCTCCAACCGGTTCGACAACGTCCACAACATCCCATTGAGTTGAATACCGTCCCCACGACTTCACTTGGCACACCGTCCACAACGTCCCATGGCGCACCGTCCACATCACATGGCACAACGTCTACAACGTCTTCGGTGACGCGGTGCCACACCAACAGACTGTGTTGGTGTGGGGTGTGCTGGTGTGGGGTGTGTTGGTGTACCTGCCAGTTGGATCTGCTCGGTGTGTTGTTGTGTTGGTGTGTTGGTGTACCTGCCAGCTGGATCTGCTCAGTGTGAGGTGTGTTGGTGTACCTGTCAGCTGGATCTGCTCAGTGTGAGGTGTGTTGGTGTGTTGGTGTACCTGCCAGCTGGATCTGCTCAGTGTGAGGTGTGTTGGTGTGTTGGTGTACCTGCCAGCTGGATCTGCTCGGTGGCCCGGTGTCGGGGTGTGTTGGTGTGCTGGTGTACCTGCCAGCTGGATCTGCTCAGTGTGAGGTGTGTTGGTGTGTTGGTGTACCTGCCAGCTGGATCTGCTCCGTGTGAGGTGTGTTGGTGTACCTGCCAGCTGGATCTGCTCAGTGTCAGGTGTGAGGTGTGTTGGTGTACCTGCCAGCTGGAATCTGCTCAGTGTGAGGTGTGTTGGTGTGTTGGTGTACCTGCCAGCTGGATCTGCTCAGTGTGAGGTGTGTTGGTGTGTGTACCTGCACTGGATCTGCTCAGTGTGAGGTGCGTTGGTGTGTTGGTGTACCTGCCAGCTGGATCTGCTCCGTGTGAGGTGTGTTGGTGTACCTGCCAGCTGGATCTGCTCAGTGTGAGGTGTGTTGGTGTACCTGCCAGCTGGATCTGCTCAGTGTGAGGTGTGTTGGTGTGTTGGTGTACCTGCCAGCTGGATCTGCTCAGTGTGAGGTGTGTTGGTGTGCTGGTGTACCTGCCAGCTGGATCTGCTCAGTGTGAGGTGTGTTGGTGTGTTGGTGTACCTGCCAGCTGGATCTGCTCAGTGTGAGGTGTGTTGGTGTGCTGGTGTACCTGCCAGCTGGATCTGCTCAGTGTGAGGTGTGTTGGTGTGTTGGTGTACCTGCCAGCTGGATCTGCTCAGTGTGAGGTGTGTTGGTGTATCTGCCAGCTGTATCTGCTCGGTGGCCCGGTGTCGGGGTGTGTTGGTGTGCTGGTGTACCTGCCAGCTGGATCTGCTCAGTGTGAGGTGTGTTGGTGTGTTGGTGTACCTGTCAGCTGGATCTGCTCAGTGTGAGGTGTGTTGGTGTGTTGGTGTACCTGCCAGCTGGATCTGCTCGGTGGCCCGGTGTGAGGTGTGTTGGTGTACCTGCCAGCTGGATCTGCTCGGTGTGTTGGTGTGTTGGTGTGCTGGTGTACCTGCCAGCTGGATCTGCTCAGTGTCAGGTGTGAGGTGTGCTGGTGTACCTGCCAGCTGGATCTGCTCGGTGGCCCGGGTGTCAGTGGGTGTGTTGGTGTGTTGGTGTACCTGCCAGCTGGATCTGCTCAGTGGGTGTTGTGGTGGTTTGTTTTGCAGTGGTGTGAGGTGTGTTGGTGTGTTGGTGTACCTGCCAGCTGGATCTGCTCAGTGTCAGGTGTGTTGGTGTGTTGGTGTACCTGCCAGCTGGATCTGCTCAGTGTCAGGTGTGTAGGTGTGCTGGTGTACCTGCCAGCTGGTCTAGGTGTGTTGGTGTGTTGGTGTACCTGCCAGCTGGATCTGCTCAGTGTGCAGGTGTGTTGGTGTGTTGGTGTACCTGCCAGCTGGATCTGCTCAGTGTTAGGTTGTGTGAGGTGTGTTGGTGTACCTGCCAGCTGGATCTGCTCAGTGTCAGGTGTGTTGGGTACTGCCAGTGGATCTGCTGCTGGTGTACCTGCCAGCTGGATCTGCTCAGTGTCAGGTGTGTTGGTGTGTTGGTGTACCTGCCAGCTGGATCTGCTCAGTGTCAGGTGTGTTGGTGTGTTGGTGTACCTGCCAGCTGGATCTGCTCAGTGTGAGGTGTGTTGGTGTACCTGCCAGTTGGATCTGCTCGGTGTGTTGGTGTGTTGGTGTGTTGGTGTACCTGCCAGCTGGATCTGCTCAGTGTGAGGTGTGTTGGTGTGTTGGTGTACCTGCCAGCTGGATCTGCTCGGTGGCCCGGTGTGTTGGTGTGTTGGTGTGTTGGTGTACCTGCCAGCTGGATCTGCTCAGTGTCAGGTGTGTTGGTGTGCTGGTGTACCTGCCAGCTGGATCTGCTGGTGGCCCAGTGTCGAGGTGTGAGGTGTGCTGGTGTACCTGCCAGCTGGATCTGCTCAGTGTCAGGTGTGAGGTGTGCTGGTGTACCTGCCAGCTGGATCTGCTCAGTGTGAGGTGTGCTGGTGTACCTGCCAGCTGGATCTGCTCAGTGTGAGGTGGGCTGGTGTCCTGCCAGCTGGATCTGCTCAGTGTCAGGTGTGAGGTGTGCTGGTGTACCTGCGTGATCTGTTCAGTGTGAGGTGGGCTGGTGTACCTGCCAGCTGGATCTGCTCGGTGGCCCGGTGCGGTATGGACAGAGGCAGCACCGCGCTACAGCGGAACGTCTCTGCCAGCACCGCCTCCGTGTAGGGCAGTTGAGAGCGATGGCGCAGCTCCACCCGGTTACCGCGGCCCACCACCGAGTCCAGCTCCGCCTGTCAACCAGTCAACGGGAAACTGTCAACATGCTACCGCCGCCCACCACCGAGTCAAGCTCCGTCTGTCAATCAGTCAACTGGAAACTGTCAACATGCTACCGCGGCCCACCACCGAGTCCAGCTCCGCCTGTCAACCAGTCAACGGGAAACTGTCAACATGCTACCGCGGCCTACCACCGAGTCCAGCTCCGCCTGTCAACCAGTCAACCGGAAACTGTCAACATGCTACCGCGGCCTACCACCGAGTCCAGCTCCGCCTGTCAACCAGTCAACCGGAAACTGTCAACATGCTACCGCGGCCAGCCACCGAGTTGGCTCAGCCTGTCAGCCAACTATCCACTGTCAACAATCAATTGACAGCTGCACACTGGCACCTACAATCTGTCAAATATTAACCGCCAGCTGTCGACTATATCCTGGCGCTATCGACATTGAACATTCGTCTAGCAATCTCCAATTATCAGTCTATCGTATTCAACACAATTGCAGGCAAATCGCTGAATTAAGAGGGCAGCTCTGTTCCGTCCAACTTCGAATGTACTCGCTCTCTCTCTCTCTCTCTCTCTCTCTCTCTCTCTCTCTCTCTCTCTCTCTCTCTCTCTTTTTCTTATATATATATATATATATATATATATATATATATATATATATATATATATATATATATATATATATATATATATATATATATATATATATATATATATATATATATATATATATATATATATATATATATATATATATATATATATATATATATATATATATATATATATATATATATATATATATATATATATATATATATATATATATATATATATATATATATATATATATATATATATATATATATATATATATATTATATATATATATATATATATATATATATATATATATATATATATATATATATATATATATATATATATATATATATATATATATATATATATATATATATATATATATATATATATATATATATATATATCTCTTCTCTCTCTCTCTCTCTCTCTCTCTCTCTCTCTCTCTCTCTCTCTCTCTCTCTCTCTCTCTCTCTCTCTCTCTCTCTCTCTCTCTCTCTCTCTCTCTATCTCTGTCAGACTCCGCATCTGTCGGTGGGCAGCAGAAGATAGTTTGCGCCGAGGGTATGACTGAGGTGCAGGCTCTGAGGTAGTTCAGCTATGGAGGTCGGTTCAGTATGTGCTACACGATAGGTAAGTGCTAAGTCCCTCCCTCTTCACACTGATACACACACACACTCTCACACTGACACACACACACACACACACGCACACACACACACACACACACATATATATATATATAAATGTATGCATATTTGCGTGTAAAGGCATATGCGTGTGTGTGTGTGTGTGTGTGCGTGCTCCTCTGTGCCGTCTTCACCTGCACCCGCCGCTGCTCCCGCTGGTTCAGCAGCATAGTGAGGATGCCCCACTCGAGAGTTGTGCTGGTTGTTTCGCTGCCAGCCAGGAACAGGTCCTGCAGCATGGCGTACAGCGACCACTCTGCAACACGTGACCTCGTCAGCCGCGAGCCGAGGTCAAACCAGCATGGACACGAGTCTGGAACATGTGCACGTAAGGACAAAGGTACGTATGGCAGATGTACGTGCACGCAGATCCTACGTAAGGACAAATATATGTATGGCAGATGTATGTGTACGCAGATCCTACGTAACGACAAATGTGCGCATGACAGATGTACGTGAACAAACGTACGTATACGCAACTGTACGTATGGAAAATGTTCATAAGCGCAGATGCACCTAATCGAAAATGCGCGCACGACAAAGGTACGTTGGTGCAAATGTACGTGGGTGCAAATGTATGCAGGTGCAGATATACGTAGGCTGAAATGCCTATCATATCTGGCAGACCCTGTCTCATACCTTTTCGGCTCTGTCGAACACCTTTGGTTCTAGCTATGGACATATATTTCTGCACGGCGTATGTGATAGTTCCAAATTGCAGCAACGAAGCATTACAATCATATGCATTGCGGTGCATATTTCTGTCCATGAATATTTTGGGAGTTTATGCCTTGGCTATGTCAAAGAAAGAAGCAGAGTGACAAGTAACAGACCGGAAAGAAGACAGACAGGCAGACAGACAGACAATCAAACGGGCAATGTTGCCGGACAGACGGAAAGAAATAATGATAAAAATAATTAAATAATTAAATAAATAAAGAACAGAAGAAAGAAGGGGAAAAGTGAGAGTGTGATCTCGCCCCGATGAGGTACCCGTACCCCGTGAGGGAACAGCTTCAGACGGTTCATCAACCTCTTCAGACATACCGTCAAACTCCTCAGACATACCGTCAAACTCTTCAGACATACCATCAACCTCCTCAGACGACCATCAACCTCTTCAGACATACCGTCAAACTCTTCAGACATACCGTCAAACTCTTCAGACATACCATCAACCTCCTCAGACATACTGTCAAACTCCTCAGACATACCGTCAAGCTATTCAGACATACTGTCAAACTCCTCAGACATACCGTCAAACTATTCAGACATACCGTCAAACTATTCAGACATACCGTCAAACTATTCAGACATACCATCAACCTCTTCAGACATACTGTCAAACTCCTCAGACATACCGTCAAACTATTCAGACATACCGTCAAACTCCTCAGACATACCGTCAAACTCTTCAGACATACCGTCAAACTATTCAGACATACCATCAACCTCCTCAGACTTACCGTCAAACTCTTCAGACATACCGTCAACCTCCTCAGACTTACCGTCAAACTCCTCAGACATACCGTCAAACTCCTCAGACATACCGTCAACCTCCTCAGACATACCGTCAAACTCCTCAGACTTACCGTCAAACTCCTCAGACATACCGTCAAACTCCTCAGACATACCGTCAACCTCCTCAGACATACCGTCAAACTCCTCAGACATACCGTCAAACTCCTCAGACATACCGTCAAACTCTTCAGACATACCGTCAAACTATTCAGACATACCATCAACATCCTCAGACTTACCGTCAAACTCTTCAGACATACCGTCAACCTCCTCAGACATACCGTCAAACTCCTCAGACATACCGTCAAACTCCTCAGACATACCGTCAACCTCCTCAGACATACCGTCAAACTCCTCAGACTTACCGTCAAACTCCTCAGACATACCGTCAAACTCCTCAGACATACCGTCAAACTCTTCAGACATACCGTCAAACTCTGTGGAGCCGTCACCCTCCTCGTCGCTCCTGATCAGGTACAGGTCCAGGAAGTCGCGCGGCGCCTCGGGGTCCAGACTGGCGCGGTGCTCCTTGATTTCTCCCTGTGGACGAGAGGCCGATGCTTCGGTGATGCAGACAACGCTGCAGACGAGGCCTCCATTACCGTCGTGAGTCTCAGACCAGGAAACACAGACGATCTGTGCTAATCTTGCGACTCAAACCGGCGCTGAACAGAATGTATCGTGGGTAGCAGGCTGTGAGAAAATTGCGGAGGCATTGCAAGAGCTGAGGGCGGACGTGATCGAGATAGACCGAACTACTGCATCAAGATAAAACCCCATCGACCAGTGCACTCCGCCGCGGCAGAAGATGTGCATGTGAGCCATGGTGTGTCAGTGTCATCGGGACATATAATCATGACCTGGGATAGCTGGACGACGCCAAGAACGCTCCGATTTTGCGGGAACATGTTCCCTCCTTTCAAAGCATATTTCGATGTCGCTAAGGACGCTTCCAATTTTCCCGAAATAAATTGAATCGATTCGAAAAAATCGTCCAGGGAATTTCGATACCACACGATATTTTCATCGCACCTTCACTATTGGGATATTACCGAGGGTGTCCATCCGCCACGCAGACCATCTTCCCTCTGTTCGATGGAAGATGGTTTGATGTTGCAGAAAATCATATCTCACCGCCATCTCGATCTCACCCATGGGCGGAGAAATCAGGAAATTATTGGTGGAGACCAGTGCAAGGAGGCAATGAGTGCTACCAATTGGGCCGGTGGGGCCCATCCCGTAGGATTATATGTTAATGGGGAAAGAACATGGTGCGGAAAAAAGCAAATATGATGAGACCCAGGTCCCACCGAAAGCATAAGAAACTCCACCTCTAATGTCACCCTGACCTCTACGATCTCATGTCGGTCAGCATCGCACAGCAGATGATCGCACCTTGCTGCCTGCTCCCTGCTCCCTGCTCCATGCTCCATGCTCCCTGCTCCCTGCTCCCTGCTCCCTGCTCCCTGCTCCCTTCTCCCTGCTCCCTGCTCCCTGCTCCCTGCTCCCTGCTCCCTGCTGCCTGCTCCCTGCTCCCTGCTCCCTGCTCCCTTGCTGCCTACTCCCTGCTCGCTGCTCCCTGCTGCCTGCTGCCTGCTCCCTGCTCCCTGCTCCCTGCTCCCTGCTCCCTGCTCCCTGCTCCCTGCTCCCTGCTCCCTGCTGCCTGCTCCCTGATCCCTGCTCCCTGCTGCCTGCTCCCTGCTCTCGGTTCCTGGCTCCCTGCTCCCTGCTCCCTGCTCCCTGCTCCCTGCTCCCTGCTGTCCGCTGCCTGCTCCCTGCTCCCTGCTCCCTGCTCCCTGCTCCCTGCTGCCTGCTCCCTGCTCCCTGCTCCCTGCTCCCTGCTCCCTGCTCCCTGCTCCCTGCTGTCCGCTGCCTACTCCCTGCTCCCTGCTCCCTGCTCCCTGCTCCCTGCTGCCTGCTCCCTGCTGCCTGCTCCCTGCTCCCTGCTCCCTGCTCCCTGCTGCCTGCTCCCTGCTCCCTGCTCCCTGCTCCCTGCTCCCTGCTGCCTGCTCCCTGCTCCCTGATGTCTGCTCCCTGCTGCCTGCTCCCTGCTCCCTGCTCCCTGCTCCCTGCTCCCTGCTCCCTGCTGCCTGCTCCCTGCTCCCTGCTCCCTGCTCCCTGCTCCCTGCTCCCTGCTGCCTGCTCCCTGCTCCCTGCTCCCTGCTCCCTGCTCCCTGCTGCCTGCTCCCTGCTCCCTGATGTCTGCTCCCTGCTGTCTGCTCCCTGCTCCCTGCCTCCCTGCTCCCTGCTCCCTGCTGCCTGCTCCCTGCTCCCTGCTCCCTGCTGCCTGCTCCCTGCTGCCTGCTCCCTGCTGTCCGCTGCCTGCTCCCTGCTCTCTGCTCCCTGCTCCCTTTTCCCTGCTCCCTGCTCCCTGCTCCCAGACCCCTGATCCCTCTCACCCTGAACAGCTCGGTGAGCCGGTCTCTGCTGGAGATGACCGACTGGAAGAGCCTGCCGCCGGCGGGCTTCCAGACGGCACCGGCCGCCAGCCGCAGGATGCCGCTGATGTCGCCCGTGCTGCGCAGGAACGCCTTCAGCGACGATATGATCACCTCCACACGCGGGTCGTCGTGTGTGAACCTGCCGCCGGACGGAGAGCGCACGCGCCGGTGAGCACGCACGCGAGTCTCGGGCTAATGCGCCCGCCGCCCAACCGAAAGGTTGTGGGTTCGAGCGCCATACGCCGGAAGTTTTCGTCCGCGATCGGTCGGCGTGGGAGACTGGCGACGCTGTGTGACCCGAAAGTCGATGCGTCGTGAAGTCAATCACCACCAAGCACGCACACACACACACTTAGGACGAGTGCACATCGGAAACGCACTCGATGGACAGAACGGAAGGAAAACATTCCGGAGGACAGAAGGTGTGTGTGACAGCTGTCCGGAGGACGGAAAGTGTGTGTGACAGCTGTCCGGAGGACGGGAAGTGTGTGGAAAGTGCCATGACGGGCGAACTCGACGGACACATTTCGCTTCGATGACGATTAAATCGCTCGATCCAGCTCGGACATCTCAAACAAGGCCTTAACTCCAACTCTGAAAGAAGCAACTCATAACAACTGATCAAACAACTGAAATGCGAGAAATTCAACTTTAATATTGGAATATTTGGTACTGAAACATTAGTATACTGTGTAGCATACAACTGCTTCTGAGCCACAGAAACGATTGCTCCACTCCACAGTCACTCCAAGTCACATAGCGCAATACCCCAAGTCAAGTGCACGCTCGACAAGATAGCCCGCGTGTGAAGAGTATGTATGGCCACTGTTGTCATTGAATTCCCGTGATTAACTGAACTATATCGAGAGGTGCCACGGTGGGGGTCCTTTGCTCTCCAAGCTGAAGCATAGGGCCACCAACAGCTATAGGGACGAGAGAGAGAGAGAGAGAGGGAGAGAGAGAGAGAGAGAGAGAGAGAGAGAGAGAGAGAGAGAGAGAGAGAGAGAGAGAGAGAGAGAGAGAGAGAGCGGGGGAGAGATGTAAATATATTTGACTGTTCCCTGGCCAAAGAGAGTTGCATCTATTCGGTGCATTGCTACCTTCTAAATCAATGGCCAGTGGCCACCTGCATTACTACCATAATCATACACTAAACACTATACTAACACAATGCAATACTTATAGCAAGAACAGCGACAGCAATTGTGATAGTAATCTAATGCATAGCTCATATAGATTTTGCCTTTTGCTCCCAGCAAGTCGGCAATTTGTGCCCACGTGGTTATATGTCTCCGCCTCCTACTAGAACAATCAATGTGGTGTTTGTGATACATCGTATTCCTGCCTTCCGCAGCCAAATTGAGGCCTTCGCTATTCATCGTGAATGGGAAATTTGTACTTTTATGTTCGGTAAGTAAGCATAATGTCGAGTTAAAAAGGAGCGCATGGCGCGGCGCTTCAGCTCTTTGAAGTCGCATGGAGCGTGATTCGAGATAGCCTTCGGTGTTTTGCTATAGTGCATGAGTATCACTTCACCACTCCTGTTCACACTCAGTCTGAAAAGTACTTAAAATTGCAGACGATTTCCATTCAGTTTTTTCCCACAAAGGTATTGAGACCAGTTTCAACTGCAATGATAATCTTAAAACGTTCTAGAAGAGACGGTAGCATATTGGGAATTAAATTTGCCGGCATGATCATTTATAATATTGATGACCATTTTCAAGATCATTTTGATGGTCATGCTCGGACAGACACGACCCTCGAAATGACGACCTGACCCGCCTTGCTCCATAGTCCTCACGATAACACTTTTGCGCGTGATCAGAGTTGAACTCACGTTTTGCCGGTGACGATCGCCCACAGCACGTTGGCCACGTGCACGTTGAAGAAGTTGTTGACGGTGACCGGGTGGCCGGCGGGCACGCTGCCCACTCGGGTCACCAGGTTGCTGACCTCGCGCTGGATGATGTCCTCCATTGCCGACCGCCCGAGGCCCAGGTCGCGCAGGTGTCGCAGCGCGAACCGCCGCTGCGTCGTCCACGAGTGGCCCTCGTTCAGGAGGACGCCTGCGGCGCGCCGCAGCTCAGTCGGTGGGCCGTTGGACTCTTGATCGCAAGATCGTAACGTAACGCAAGATCGTAACGCAATATCGCAAGATCGTAACGTAACGCAAGATCGTAACGCAATATCGCAAGATCGTAACGCAAGATCGTAGGTTCGAATCACATAACCCAGGTGGTTGTCGAGTTCAAATTCGGACCGGGAAACATCCAGAATGCCGCTGGGGTACAGGCATTGAAAGTCAGCGTAAATTAGAATTGTACGTGCTACTAATGCCGACAAAGCAGCATTGGATAGGCATCCATCAAAATATTGATCGATGCAACACTATATGTGACAGTTGATCCCCAAAGGTCAAATGTCAAGCCAGGTTAGCATTAAACTTGGCCACTTGTAGCAACTAGCTGTTGCTGATTTTCGTGACATCTCGGGAGTTGGTAATGGTACAAACATGATATAAATGGTTTGCCTCCAAGGTAGAGTGACGGCTAATGTTGTATGGTGTATGGTGCATGTTGTATGGTGTGCTAATGGTGTAATACTTAAAAGTGAAATTCACAACACTTCTAAGGCGTATGAAAATAAAACACATCAGGTAAACATTTTACGTTGGACAACTTTCCACCCAGCTCTGCAGTGGGATATCCTCGACATGTTGTACTATCCACCTGTTCTTTGGCCCAATAACCTAAAACCCTCAGGTTGTGTTTGTTCGTCAGCTGTGTGTGCAGCTTCTGCCGGGTGGGACTGAACACACTCCGATTAAGACGAGGCCACATTTTGACTGCTTACAGCAATCGTGTATGCGATACAAAAATCCATCCGATCTTCCGTTAGCGACGCTGTTGCTGTTTGTGGCTTTACGACGCTGAGGTGACATGGCGTCGCCTGCCTCTCGTCCCTGCAGGAAAGGTCGGCACCACGGGGAATCGACCCATGCACCTCCGGTCTTCCAGACACCCACTGAGCCACCGAGCCACCGACGACAGTCGTGAACGACACATCCCGGCATGCACTAAAATATAACCTTTGACCTCTGTTGACAGAGGTCAGGCCTTCTGACCTCTGACGACCTCTGACCTCTGTTCACATCTGACATCTGTTTACCTCTGACATCTGTTTTCATCTGATTTCTGTTTACTTCTGACTTTTGCTTACCTCTGACCTTTGTTTATCTCTGACCTATGTTGACCTCTGACCTATGTTGACATCTGACCTCTGACCTCTGTTGACCTCTGTCAGTGAGCTCACCTCTGAGTTTGCCGTGGGTGCGCAGGCGCGACATCTCCATGTGTGGCCGGCCGCACGACTCGAGCTTGCTGAACAGTTCCCTGGCCAGCTCAACGTCAGACACCATCACCGACGGGGTGCCGAGCACGAAGTAGCCCATCACCTGGCGGCAGGGGAGTCGGCAGCGGCGTCAGGGCCGGCACAGAGACAGCGAGGAGAGAGGGAGAGGGAGGGAGAGAGAGGGAGAGCACGAAGTAGCCCATCACCTGGCGGCAGCGGTGTCGGCGGCGTCAGGGCCGGCACAGAGACAGCAAGGAGAGAGGGAGAGGGAGGGAGAGTGCACGAAGTAGCCCATCACCTGGAGGCAGGGGAGTCGGCGGCGGCGTCACGGCCGGCACAGAGGCAGCGAGGAGAGAGGGAGAGGGAGGGAGAGAGAGGGAGAGCACGAAGTAGCCCATCACCTGGAGGCAGGGGAGTCGGCGAGCTCACGGCGGGTACAGAGACAGCGAGCAGAGAGGGAGAGGGAGGATGGGAGATTCATAGTAAAGCAGACAGACGAACCCAGAAATCTGAGTTGGGAGGGCCAGCATCGGTGTCGGAGGGCCAATAGCGATGTAGGAGAATCAAAAACGGTGCGGGAGGGCCAACAATGGCGTGGAAAGGCAAACAGTAATGTGGGAGGGCCAACATTGGTGTGGGAGGGCCAATAACGGTGTGGGAGTCAAGTATACTAAACGTTAAATGTTTGGGTTAAAAAAACTAAAAGAAGCGAGACCATAAAGAAGCCCTCAAAAACCTCGGATTTTGATGGCAGTATGATTGTTTTAAACCAACATCATGAACATAACATGTTTCTATGCTTCGAAAAAGTCGCTGTTTTGTTGAAACATTTCCAAAAACATCCACGGACTGGCGTACAATTGTAATGTGTACAATTGTGTACGATTGTAAAGCAAGGTACGTAATTTTCTTCTGCGCATGCGCGCACGCCTGTGTACCGCATTATGGCTCGCCAGGTATGCAATGCGCCATGTATTGCAAGCCCTGCATTGCGACAATTCTGTTAATGAACCAGCTCTCGCTTTGTTTTTTTTTGCTGTATTTTACTTCATCCATCATTAAGTATTCCACCGGTCCGTGGCCAGAGAACGAACACATAAATTATCAACCGAAAGCTGAATTTGACACTGCGTGGCGTTCGTCAGCGGACATTGGTCTCACCTTGCCGTATATCCTGGTCAGTCTCAGGTGCCGCTCGTAGGTGGGGATGGTGATGTTCCAGTGCGATCATTGGTTCATGTTCCAGCGGACATTGGTCTCACCTTGCCGTATATCCTGGTCAGTCTCAGGTGCCGCTCGTAGGTGGGGATGGTGATGTTCCAGTGCGATCTCCACAGGGTGCCGATAATCGGCAGCCGGATCGGGCCTGCGGGAGTGACCACGGGTGTTGATTTTCGAAAAGTATTTCCTTAGTTAGTTAGTTAGTTATTTGGGTTTTAGGGCGCTTCGACCAAAATAAAATTGTTTGGTGGCGGGCAAAATACATGAAGGCAATTGTCAGGACCAAATGGATTGGGGGTATACTCCGTAAGATCCCATGTTAAAATTTGAAATTATTGGGAGATGGGCAAAGTCAAAATTGAGGGGGCACTTTCCCATTCAAAAGTTTGTTAACATCCCTGGGGTGACACAATCAACACAACAACCTAATTTAATGCACGCCTTTGTCTTATTGGTCGTTGAACTGAATTCACTACAGGTTGACGCAGTTGTTCGTCGATTTGTGGGAAAAATAGTACAATTGTCATCCACTCATCATGCCTCAATATCTGTGGGGGAAAAACAGTACGAGCGTGTCAGTTGAAACATTGACCTTTTGCCTGCGGCTATGTTAAAAACAGTTAGCAATTCAGTTTGCACCGTTAGATCCTCTATCTTACGACCCGATTAGCAAGCTCACGAGATAGGACAGAACTTAATCGGACTCACGCACGTGAACGCCGCTTCCCGCTCATTTATAATGGGGCGTGAGCACAAAATGAGGAATGAGCGGAACGAGTGGGCGGTGAGAATCGTGAGGGCTGTCTGATTACCTGGTGGGAAGAACTGTCCGATTACCTGGTGGGAAGGGCTGTCTGATTACCTGGTGGGAAGGACTGTCCGATTACCTGGTGGGAAGGGCTGTCTGATTACCTGGTGGGAAGGACTGTCCGATTACCTGGTGGGAAGGGCTGTCTGATTACCTGGTGGGAAGGACTGTCCGATTACCTGGTGGGAAGGGCTGTCTGATTACCTGGTGGGAAGGGCTGTCTGATTACCTGGTGGGAAGGACTGTCTGATTACCTGGTGGGAAGGACTGTCCGATTACCTGGTGGGAAGGGCTGTCCGATTACCTGTTGGGAAAGGCTGTCCGATTACCTGGTGGGAAATTGGGCGGCTTCCGTGTTGAGTAGTAGAGGAACAGGCACACAGCCGCTACAGCGACGACCACCACAAATTCCATGGCCTTCTCCTGGAGTTGAACCGATCGCCACGGTCGCCGCTGAAACTGGGACTAAAACTGCGACCGCGACTGGGTCAGAAGCTGCGACCGGGACCGCGACTGGGACCGCGACTGGGACCGCGACTGGGACGGCGACTGGGACCGCGACTGGGACGGCGGCTCTGGCTGTGACTGTGATTGTGGCTGCGGTTTATGGCTGGGAACAGGGGCAGAAGCCACTGCGACTGCGGCTGCGACTGCCTGTTGCCACGGAGCCGGATGCTGCAGGTGTGCCGACAGTGACCGAGTACCTCAGGCACCGCCGCCCTGTTGCCACGAACTGGCCAACACCGCTGTCGGACGGTCCGGTCCACCTGCAGGTGTCACATTTATCGCGGCGGCCCTATCTGAAATCTGGCAAACCCAGCGTAACTTCCTGCACGCCGACTGACTCCGACCACTCCACCTGAAGTCCCGCGTAACTCCCGGCACGCCGACTGACTCCGACCACTCCACCTGAAGTCCCGCCGAGAGGACGAGCCGCGTCCTTGTCAATATCGGGTTCGGAAAGACCGTCGCTTATGACGCGTGTGATTTGATTATGCGTGAAGAAGTGCTCAGACTCATCAAGTGAGTTTACAGATAGCACTTTTAATTAGCAGTGAGGGGCTTCAGAATTCCAACGTGAATGCCGGGCTGGTAAAAACAATTGCACCACGAATGTTTATTTATGTATTGGGTGGTTCTCGACGCACTTTATGCACGCTCACGGCTAATTGGCGCCGCCCACACTGTTTCGCCGGTGGGCCGCGGGATTGGGAAATGTCCCAAGTGGTGCGAGTGTGCATCACGAATGTAAATCTTTGACATATACCTGCTGGGATAGTCTTTCACATATACCCACATATACCTGCTTTTACTATATATCTGCTGGAAGTTTACCGCCCACAGTAAATTTTGTTTTCTATTTGAATCATGTTGCTTTGTCACATCGCAAAACATGCTGGTTTCAGGTATGGTGAGAGGCTCACCTTATAACCATATATGACGCGTACTTAACAGAACATTGGTCTTCATGGCCAGCTTGCCTATGATGTATGTGCGAGAAAGGCACCAAACGGTAGCCTGATAAACTTTGAACACGATCCAACACTTATCCAGATCCAGCACACTCCAGATGCTTTTTAAGTTGATTTAATTTCGCGAGAAATGTAGAACAACTGGATGCGTGCGTTAATGGAACAGTCCTACCCCTATCACCCGCACATACAACTTCAGCTAATGGAGCAGTCCTGCCCCCATCACACGCACACACAACTTCAGCTAATGGAGCAGTCCTGCCCCCCCCCCCCCATTACACGCACACACAACTTCAGCTAATGGAGCAGTCCTGCCCCCCCCCATTACACGCACACACAACTTCAGCTAATGGAGCAGTCCTCCCCCCCCCCACATTACACGCACACACAACTTCAGCTAATGGAGCAGTCCTGCCCCCATTACACGCACACACAACTTCAGCTAATGGAGCAGTCCTGCCCACATTACACGCACACACAACTTCCGCTAATGGAGCAGTCCTGCCCCCATTACACGCACACACAACTTCAGCTAATGGAGCAGTCCTGCCCCCATCACACGCACACACAACTTCAGCTAATGGAGCAGTCCTGCCCCCATTACACGCACACACAACTTCAGCTAATGGAGCAGTCATGTCCCTATCAAAAGCACACACAACTTCACCTTTAAATACGCACAGAATGAGCATTTGCAGGAAATGAAACAAAACTCGGCCAGAGTGATAACTTTATTGGCAAGCAGAAACAGAAGTGGAAAACAGAACCCTCGCTGTCGCACATTACAACAGCGGCGATTTGCGATCTCGTCCGGAATAATTTTTTTCCATCTTTAGCAGAGGAAAAGTACCATCCGCTAGAGATTTGTTACGTTAAATAAATGGTTACGTTAATCCGGCTTATGTGGCATCCGGTTATATCAAAGAAGCAAGAGAGAGAAGAGGAGACGCCGGCAAACAAAGACCGTGGCGTAAAGGGCCGATACATACATAGCATACAGGTTCATACACGGACATACATACATACATACACGACAATCAGAAGAACACCTGGAGGGTGGACAGCATCGTAACCTGCAGAGAGGCTCCACTGCCCACCTGCGACCTGAAAGGCGAAGCGGAGGCCCGGCGCCCAGGGCGAGTCGTAGGCGTCGGGCCCGAACTTGTATGTGTAGGTGCATGTTTGAGTTAAAGCTTGGGAAAACCTGAGAAGGGGAAAAGCCAAGCAGCTTGGAAAACCCGTAGGTAAAAAACCAAGCGCAATTTATAAGGAGAACCGTCCGTTTTGCCAAACTGGATCGGTCTCTTCCTACCTAGTGTAAAATATCCTATATGTATGTGTTTTTCGACGACGGAAAGGAACACGTGTGTAACGCAGGCATACAGCTAACCTAGGGTGTAATGTGTGTTATATATCCATCAACTTATCAAATCAGGTGGAGCCGGGTAACGTGTGACAGAGAAATCAAATCAGTTCGGATAGCTTGGTATTGTGTAAAAGCCGGAGGAGCTGATCGAGGAGTGCCGGGTGGTCATTCCCGAGGAGTGCCCGGAGCGATATCTGCATATGGTTGCAGTTGAAATAGTGGAGAATAGCGCGGCGATGAGGAGCATATGCTGGACATGTGAGTAAAACGTGGGCGACAGTGATGCGAACTCGGCATGTGGTGCAGATCGGGGGTCGACGCGATCGATGAAAAATATAATTGTGTGTTAAGTTGGTGTGTCCGAGGCGAAGTCTGGCGAGTACCACCTCACTCAAACGGGAGTGTTGGTGGGAACAGGGCAAGTTGGAAAGTATGGATTTGATAGTGTATAGGTGTGTAGTGTCGTGTGACCAGCAGGCCTGGAGATATTTGTGGAATAACATATTGGCTACAGTAAGGAGATCAGGGTGGTACTGGGGCATGGTTATCCTGGGGGAGGTCTATTGCCGCCCTTGCAAGGCCATCCGCGCGTTCGTTACCCGGGATACCCCTATGTCCAGGGATCCAGAGAAGAGTGAGTTGTAGGTGTGCGTGATTGTCATGATAGAGGTGTCGGATGGCGTGGAGTGTGGGGTGTGTGGTGTTGTGGATGGCCGCGAGGGCGTCAACGGAGGATCGTGAGTCAGTGCAGATTGTGGTAGGGGTAGTGATGTGTCGTGCTATAATGTGTTGGAGGCAAGTGAGTATGGCGACTAATTCTGCTGTGTATATCGAATGATGTACTGTTAATTTGATTTGGCCGGTGTCGGGCCCACCGCACCAGGCGGCGCCCGTACCATTACTGGTACGGGAGCCGTCAGTGTAAAAGAATGTGTGTTGTGGGTGGGCCTCTTGATATTAAAAAAAAATTGACTTGAACGTCGATGGGGTAAGTAGGGTTTTGTTGTGCCGAAAGAGGTACTCGAGTTTGGGATGTTTCATGTGCCAGAATTGGAGAAGGGGGGGGAGTTCGGTCAGGGGTTACATCAGGAAATTTTAGGGTGGATTTGAGAACTTCCTTCAAGTGAATAGCAATGCTGTATTTCTTTTTGTTTTTGGAGAGCCGAACCGGGGGTTTAGACCATGCAACATTGGAGGGATGATTTGGTTGTGTTGTTGTTCTGAAGTGGTACCTAACGAGTTGTAGTGTTCTGCGGTGTTGTAGGCTAGGGAGATTGACCTCACCCCGGAGACTGGTGATAGGTGTGGTGCGGTGTGCTCCGGTGATGAGGCGGAGTGCGTGATTTTGTGTGCATTCTAGTGATTTGGTGAGTGAGGGGGGTATATGATCGAAGTTAAACGCATTGTATTCCAGGATTGAACGAGTCAGTGCAATGTAGATTTTACTAAGGGTAGTCGTGTCTGCACCCCAGTCGCGCCCGGAGATGCAGCGCAGGATATTAAGACGAACAGCGCAGCGCTGTTTAATATAGGTAATATGGGGGCCAAAATAGAGTCCTTTGTCTTGGACAACTCCGGGATATTTGAAGGAGGTTTGGAGGGGGATAATTTCATCGCGATAGCGGAGCGGTTTAGAAGGGGATGTATCTGGGAAGCCTGGAAAAGAGCATTGTGACAGATTTAGTGGGGGAGATCTGTAGCCCCCAGAGGGAGCACCATGAATCAATGTGGTTCATGGCGAGTTGTATGTAATGGTTGTGTCTGCTAATGGATGGGTACACCAGATGGCTAAATCATCGGCGTATATAGAATATTTTAGAAGGGGAGAGATCAGGGGAAGTTGATCTAAAGCATCGTTAATCATAATGAGAAATAAGGTTGGTGACAGGACGCTGCCTTGCGGCACGCCTTGCTCAAGAGTGTGTGGCTGGGAATAGATGTTGCCGCAGCGGACGACAAAGGAACGGTTTTTGATAAAGTTCGCGATGAAGGTGGTCATTCTGCCCCTTATACCAATTCGGTGCAATTTAATTATAAGGGCAGATCTATGTACTTTATTAACACGCGCCCTGGAGGGCCTCTGAGAATTACGCGCACTGGAGGGGGGGGCGGATTCCGCCCCCCCCCCCCCTAAGATCTCGGCTCCTAGTAAAGCTGGAGGAACGAAATTCGCGGGGTGGATGGGCACGGTAGTGAACTCTATTGTGTGCAATTTTCGTGACCTTAGGTCAATGTCTTCAACGTCAAATGAGGTCAGATTGGCAAAATTTTCCGGTTTTGCGTGGCTTGGCTTATCATCGTTATGGATCGCTGTGATTGTGTTTAAATGCTCAAAAATGGGCATCAATGATGTTTTGGACATTACTAATGATGCAATGCAGATGATAGACCCAACATTTGACCTCAGGTCACCTACATAGCACCACTTTATCAGGTCAGTTACCTGTTCCAGTTACCGGAACCGGCCGCCCGCCCGACTGCTCCGTCGGGCAGCTCGGAGCAATCGGCTTCGTGAAGAAGGGAGTGAAGTACATGAATAAAGTATGGAAACGCAATGACAAACAGTACAAATGACAACCAGTAGTGCATTTATGGCAACATTCCAGTTGATCAAGTTTGGTTCCATTAACCTGTCATGAACTTGACCTGACTTGACCTTAGTGACCTAACATGACCTTGAAACTATACAGCATATCAATATGCATCAAACAAGTCCCTAGTGTTGCCTAGAACACTTCCCTTTTGTCAGTATACTGGGAGCGCATCTGCGCCGATTTTTGTGGTCTGGCGCTATAACATGTTTTGAATTTAGCGGCCCCTAACTTGAAAAATTTTCGGGTGATTTCAATTTTCTGGCTTTAAACGACGCGCCGTTCATATTTAAGCAGGTACACCGAAAATCGCGTATATCGACCGGTAAAATCTGCAGTTATTTGCGAAAAACCGGAGGGGTGGGCGGATTTCGCCCCCCCCCCCCTCCAGTGCGCGTGTTAAATGCGGATTTTAGATCTAAAAAGTGGGCGATAGTTTCGGATTTTTTTCGCGAAACCACACTGGATCGAGTCTACAATTTCGAGCAGGTTGTCAGCGGTGCTTCGCTTGGGTCGGAAGCCGCTCTGAAAAGGGGAGATAATTTTGTTGTTTTCAAGATAGACTCTGATTCGTCCATTGACCATGCGCTCAAATATTTTGCAAGCACAACTAGTAAGAGAGATATGGCGATAGCTGGAGGGGAGGTGTCGAGGTTTGAAAGGTTTGGCGATAGGAATGATAGTGCTGGTAGACCAGGAGGCTGGGAAAGAATCGTCAGTCCATAATTGATTTAGTGCCGAGAGGAGGTTGTCTTTGCCTTGGTCAGAGAGGTTTTGAAAGAAGGGACATGCCAGTCGATCAGATCCAACAGATGTATTTGTTGCTTTGGAGAGGGATAAAATTAGTTCATAGAGGGTAAAGAGGGCGTTGTAGGGCTCAGAGTTGTCGGAGCCAAAGTGACAAGCGGCAAGAGTGTTGCGGAGGAATGAGGTGGTGTGCTGTGAGTATTGAGCGTTGGAGGATATGTCTGAGTAATAGGTGGCGAAGTGTTCCACGACGGCTGTAGGTTCTGTTATTTTCTGTTGATTAATTGTCAGTTGTGGGAATGCGCGGTGTGGGGCTCTGCTATTGGTGAAGGGGCTAATTTGAGTCCAGATTTGGGAGATGGGGGGTAGTTCGGTTGAATGTGTCGGAGTAGAGTTGCCAGCTGCGTTTATTGGCCGAAAGGATAATTTGCTGACAACGTAGTTTTGCCTCGCGGGCTTCTACCATGTTTTGTACGGTGAGGTTTTTACGAAATTTCCGCTCAGCCCGCCGTCGCAAGGCGACGGCTCGTTGGCACTCGTCGTTCCACCACGGCACGTGTTTACGGTCGGATGGTCGGCGAGTTTTAGGTACGCATTTTTCTGCCGCGAGTAATATGGTATCAAGCAATGCTGAAATTGGGGGTGAGACTGGGGCGGGATGAGATTATCAATTTCCTGGGAGAAAGACGGCCATTTCGCTTTGCGAACATTCCAGTTGGGAATAAATATACGATCTCTAGACTGGGCTGAGCGTTCGAGTGTGACGTGGATGGGGAAGTGATCACTAAAAAGGGGATCGGGTTGGACGTGCCAGGAGAAAAGTGGTGAGATAGAAGCTGAAGCTAGGGAGAGGTAAATGGCAGACGGACGAAACAGGGCGATGTCTGTGTTGTGTATGGGTGTTTGGTCATTTAGGAAGACCATGTTGTGGGTGTTGAGGAGTGTTTCAATGCGATGTCCGCGCGGAGATGTGTTGTGGCAACCCCATGCCTGGTGATGGGCATTGAGGTCGCCCAGCACCAGACAGGGGTGTTGGAGGAGACCGAAGAGATTGGTTACAGAAACTAAAGATAGCGTAGAAGAGGGGGGAAGATGAAGAGAGAGTGCAGTGAGCTCTAGTTGTGCAATTTGGACAGATACTGCAACGAAATTCAGGTAATTGAGGATGGTGATCGGACGATGAAAAAGGGTATTCGAGACATATAAGGCAACCCCACCGCCGCGGGGTGTAGAATTTCTGTTGTGGGCATAGAGGGTATAGCCAAAGATATTAAAATTATATGGATCATTGTCGCGCCATCTGGTCTCCCGAACGGCGGCAATCAATGGTTTATTTTTCATGATATATTCCTTGATTTCTTCCCAATGGGATATGAGTGACCTCGTATTCCATTGGAGGAAGAATTCAGTGGTGGGTGTCTGCATTAGTGCTGGTGATGGTGAGCACGCCCCGCAGGCGTGCGTGCGGCGGGGAGGGTGTGGCGGCGTCGTCCGACTCATAGGAGTCGAACGACTCTGATGTAGGGGGGGGGAACTCTGGATCCCTGGGGTTGTCCGGGCTCGGGGACCGTGAGAGGGAATCTCCCTGGGTGGCCACAGAGGGGGGACTTGGGGATGGGGTATGGCCCTGGGGGCTGCGCTGGGGAGGCCTGTGCCTCGGTGGGCGGGGCTGCCAGGTGGCGGTGGGTTAGCCGGGTGGCAGTGGGACCCGCGACGGGGGCGGGGCGCGTGGCCGGCGGTGTGGCCGGTGGGCGGGACTCCGATGGTCCTGGCGAGGGGGACGTGGTGAGGGTAGCCGCCTCCGCTGGGGTCGGCCACAGGGGGGGGCAGCTGGGGCCGGGTCCATACGGCTGGAGCGGACGGGGGTGGAGGACCGCGCTGGAGAGCAAGGCGGCGCTGGATCTTGTCCTTGGCCTCCTGCCACGCCGGGCACCGGGGGGAGGAAGCAGGGTGCGGCCCTTGACACGCCTCGCCGCAGGGCTCGTAGTTCGGGCAGGTGTCCGCCAGGTGCCCCTCGGCACATTGTCCGCATACTGGGGTCCGGGCCCGACACACTCAGGTTTGGTGGCCATAGCGCTGGCAGAAAGCGGAATGTCCGGGCGTAGTCCGACCCGCAGGTATCCGGCCATGATGTGAGCGGAGTGTGGGGGGGAGGGGGTGCATGGTCTTGAAGCCGAGCTTCAGGACCGGTCCCAGGCGGCAGCCGAGTCTCTGCACATCGCAGACTCCTTGGGGGGCCAGTTCGGCGAGTAGTTCCTCCTCGGTTAGATCTACTAGGTCAGGAGCATAGGCCGTCATGAACGTAGTGTTCAGCCGATCCGCTATTTCAGTGGTGGCGTCGGCACCGAGGAACTGGCTCATGTTGAGGAGCGCCCTTGCTTGGGATGCCTCCCTAACCCTGACTAGCAGGCCCCCGACCGGAGGACCTTGGCGGTACCGACTCCACCCGTCCATCGGTCTATCTCTCGGGCAATCGCAAACGGGGACGTCCTTGCCCAGGTCCCTTGCTTCCGAGTCACGAGGACCAATGACTCCCCTTCAGGAGGGTCGCGGGGAGGGGGCAGGCGGGCTCCCGGGCCGGTCCGGCGCTCACCAGCCTCCGAGGGGGGCGGGGGGTCGCCGGGCATGTCGTGGCGGGGGTGGGGGAGCTTACCCCAGAGGGGAGTGGGAGGTTTGTGTGTGTGAGGAAGAGCGCCCTGAAGGGATACGGCCAAGAAAGGCACCCTGAAGGGGTGCTACAAGGAAAGGTGTGAAAAGATCTGAAGTGGAAAGGGGGAGAAAGACACAGTGGTTTGGAGGGAGGGGAGTAGCCGAGCAGAGGCGGGCGCAGTCACGGTCTGGTGACCGCTAGCCCGATCCTTTAAACCAGAAAGGTACCTCTGTCGGCTCTAACCTATTGGGTGGGATGGGACGAAAACAAAAAAGCTCCCCGCTGATGCAAGTCGGTTTCCCGACGGTGCTCGAGAGCACCGTTGGGCCGAAGGGAAGTGGGAGGGGGGCTACGCCGACTATTCCGGCGAGCAACCGACTAGTGGCGTCGGCCGGCTAATCCGGCAACAACCAACTAGTGGTCCGAGCGGCTGACGTCACCCGGGGGGCGGAGCTTCCCGTATATGCCCTAATAAGGACACATACGAGACAGCTGGGAGAGGGTAGGCGGGGCCTTGGGACAGCGGGCAGCTTCTTGTGCTCGATCGCCAGTGAAAACTAGGTCTTGTCGAGCCTTCTCTGTCGACGTCTCGTCCGGAAGAAGCGGTTCCCGTCTTCTTGTCTTACGGAAGTGCTCAATAACGACAAAGATCGCGTACGAAGCTGACGCGTACGAAGCTGACGCGTATGAAGCTGACGCGTACGAAGCTGACGCGTACGAAGCTGACGCGTACGAAGCTGACGCGTACGAAGCTGACGCGTATGAAGCTGACGCGTACGAAGCTGACCTGGTTTCGGTCACGTTGGTGCATGGCACACAGGCCCGCCCGGTGCATGAACCGCACTAGACCCAGTCTTCAGCTGAGTGCCTATACCTCAGACAGCAATATATGCATTGTACATCACCACCTCGAATGTCGGGCTGTCGCTGGTTTCGGTGCTGAATGTTCGTCGCGGTTTTGCCGACTTTTCCTGCGCTTTGTCGGCGCGTTTATTTTTTTCTGTACTTCTTACGCAGCCGCATTTGCGAACACTTGTTCACCCCGATCGGTTTCATGTTCGAGGCTTGTCGAAGTAACATTGTTTTAGCTCGTGGGTAAGAAGTACGCGCTTCATGTTCTTACCTGTGCATGTCTCTAACTCGTGTACTCTTGGTATGCCGGTGCAACACCAATCAAAATGCTGGTGTTGCCACGCAACGCCAACATTTTGATTACACTCATCATGGCCACCAGACTCGCTTGTCGCTTTCTGTCGCTTTCAGAACTTGCAAAGGACACCAAGGTCGTCCTAAAGGTGCATGGTGTGTTCAGCTACAAATCTAGCTAAAAGCTCAACAGCCGGATACCTCACAGTACATCAAGTCCTTTTCATTGACTTTGATTCCGGATTCTGCCAGTACAACAGCATAATTTTCATTTTAGCATTAGGTTCATTGAAAAGGATGTGGTTGCATTAGTTATCCGCAACACCAATAACTCCACAAAGCCTCAACCTATGGCATTGTACACCACCGGAGGCGCAACCAGGGGAAGGGGCCGGTGTCCCCCCCGAGCAATCAAAAATGTATGAGATGAAACAAGACATTTTAGATTTGCACCACCCAAAACCAGAAATTTTCGGTGCGCTTCGCTCGTCGACAGCGGTTTCTGCTACGTGACATTATTTTTCTTGTCGCCCCTTCAAGAAAATCCTGGCTGTGCCCCTGCACATAGTACAACATCTGATTGTTTTCAGATGGCAAATGTTTGAAAACAATAGCACAACTTCGTGGCATAATTTGCCAAACATGAAATATTCAGAGAAGTTGTCAAATTTGCATAAAACCGTTCCAGTAAATTTCCCTGAGGTGTCCTTTCGATCCTTCTTCTAAAAGCGAGGACTAAAATGTGTGATAGCACGCTGGTAAATCTATGGGAAAATTATCCACGGGAAAACTACGGGAAAATTATCTACGAGAGAGATAAGTGGAGAAAATCGAGCTTATCACCTTGCAAAATGCAACGAAACATAGAGCAAGCTTTGCCGCGTTATAAACGCACGGTGGGAATAACGAGGTCGAGTACCGAGGTCAAGTGGTCGCCTGTGCGTCACACCACCACGCACGGGCGGGTTTTCCAATTCGGGGCTCGTATCCAATCAAATCTCGAGTGCTGCTTAAAGATTGTGCTTATCTAGCGGCCTGGGCTGTCGAAAGGTAGCCGTTGAGAACAGTGCAAATGGCAGGGAATTCTGCAGGTTTAAGGCTCGGAACGAGTATGCGCGTGCGGGAGCTCAGAATCCGCACTGTCATCGCGGCTTGCTCTGCTCAGGCCCGGGGTGGGGTGGACACCCACTGGCGGATCCAGAGGGGGGAGCCATTCCGGCCATGCCCCCCCCACCAAGCGCTTCAAAGGGGGGCCATAGTATCTTCCCCCCCAAACCAACGAAAGTAAACTGTAAAGTTAAAGTAAACGAAAGTAAAGTCAACGAAAGTAAAGTTAAAATGCAGTAATCTTTGCTTAGGTTAAAAAATACCGTTCCGGGTGAAATAATCTCCAATTTTACAGGTGTTTTTTTAATAATTTTTTGGAAGCACAATATGGTAGCATAGTAGATTCTGACATATCGAGGGTTCTATGCTGTTGAAGTTCTGCTTACAGCAAGAGATGACGAAATCAGCAGTTTCATTATTCCTTCGTCAGATAGGTTCATGAAGTTTGTTTAGCCAGTAACGGGCAAGTGGACCCAGTGCAGACTTGTGCTCGACTCGAGTTGAATCGAGAATCGACTCATGAATCAATCGTTTTTGGATGAGTCGTGAGTTGAATCGATTCTTTTCCCAAAAACATATCTTGAGTCGCGAGTTGAATCACATCTTTCTTTTTTTTAAATGAGTTGAATCACGAGTCAATCATTTGAATCACAATGAGTCATTTGAGTCTTGCGACTCAAATGCAAGCTATGAACAAATGATATAAAGCATGTATCTTTGTAAATAGTGTGCCATGACACAAGGTAGGGAGTAAAAACACAGTATAATTATTAATGCTTAACATTACAATTGTCAACTTATCAGCTGCCAGTGAGTAAGGAATGAGGTGTACTTAAGTTATTTACCAAAAACGGATTACAATAACTACAAAAAAGTATTAATGCTAAGCTTGGTATTCACAATCAGTATCATGCATGAGTCAATTCTAGTGCCAGAAACACAACACAGAAATGGGATGTGATTGTGAAAAATAATAGGGAACTGAAACGACCATGCACTTTTTTTGGAACAGGCATTTGCACTGAATAATTTGCGTTGGTTTGTGTGACAAATAACAAATCCAAGTTACCCTTACAAGAAGGTAGATCAAAATGTACCTTCAAGCCCGCATGACGTCATTCGAAGTTAAAAAAATATGGTAGAAATTTGGTTGCAGAACTTTTCTCAAATCATACGCAATGGTCACTTTAATTTGCTTCCTAGCAAATATATTTGTATTCCACTCACCAGGTGAGTTATAATCTTTTCCCATTCTTTCCAGTGAGCATTTGTTCCGACACATTTTATTCTCATGCATAGACAAGGTCGGATTTGTGCATTGTAATCCGGCGTTTGTAGAGGAATATTTTGTAGTCATCCAGTATGGAGAATATTTGTATTCAAACCTTATGCATGGTAACTGAACTTGCACCCATTTCAGTGAATTTTGAGCACTTTTCCTTGATCACAGCAGTTCGTTGTCAAAAGTTAATAACTTAGGAACTTCAACTTCCAGATGAAAAACAACAAATAATTGTCTGGAAAGGATAATGTCCAGGATCCCCAAAATCTAGGATCAGCCTATTTTTCCAAACATTTACCTACCTACCTACATTAACATACAGCAGTTGTTGAAAACAGTTTTTCCAGACCAGCTAGACCCAGGGCATGATGCTTTCTTCCTTGGTGAATCTTGCATGGATTGTTGATGATACATGCATAAATGAACATTTATGTACAACACCATTGTGATCTAGGAATGCCCTCCTGAAACTTGCAACTCAACTGAAACTCTCCTGCCAATGGGGAGAAGAAGCTATGGAGCACTTAGCGCCCCCTTGACTGTCCTTTCTTCCGCTCTTGAACGAGGGTGACAACTTGAAAATGTAAAATGGATGGTAGAGGGAGCCTACCAATATCAGGAACAAGCCCTTTATTTTGGAGGCATTTGATGGTGAGCCTGCCGGAAATGGCACATTGTTGGGCAGGACGATTATTACTGGGTCATTTAGGATACCCTTTGATGAAAGAAAGGGTCTTTCAATTAGAATACGTCAAAGTACCCTATATTGCCATAAAATATGCAAGATAGCATAGAAAAAGTCGGTAAAATTGGGTGTAAACCAATGGTGAAGGGAAACCTTGAAGCCTGCTACCAAACAACTTCGTGGGGGCAACAGACCAACGCAATCATATTCTGTGCAGATACCTATTGCAGTGCAGAACCTGGGTGCCATGTTGCAGTTAGGGGATGTCGTCAGGTATGTGATTCAGGTTGTGTGTGCATCATGCTGATGTGGATTGAGGTATTGTGCACTCATTGCTTTGCATATGCATTGACAACCATTAATTTCGTTAATCTGTTTGAGTCAATTTCCTTATGCACATGCACGTTCATTTATCAGTAAATATCAAGATCAAGGTAAAATGTGATTTTTGGGATTTTTTTGGTAATTGTATGCTTTCTGACATGATGAAGATGATGCAGTCACTCATTTTCACAGCAAATGATTACTTTTAAGTCATATACCCTAGGGGTAAATATCAAGATCAAGGTAAAATGTGATTTGTAATTTTTTGTTGTTGTAATGGTATGCTTTCTGACATGATGAAGACGATGCGGTCACTCATTTTCAGCATGATATATAAAATGTATCATAGCATAATATAATCTAATCTAACCCAACCTAACCTAGCCTAACATAACCTAACCTAGCCTAACATAACCTAACCTAGCCTAACATAACATAACATAGCAAAGCAAAACATAACCTAACCTAACCTAACCTAACCGGAAAACCAGTATACGCAATATGCTATATTTGTAGAGTGAAGATTTTGCTAGTGTATTTCTTTGCCAACTGAAAAGTAATCATTTGCAGAGAAAATAAGTAATCGCATCATCATTTCCACATTCAAATACCCCATATGAAAATAACAAAATCCAAAGTCACATTTTACCTTGATCTTGATATATACCCATTTATCTGTATATTTATCCTATATATCAACCATTACAGTGCATTACGAATTATAAATAATGTGAGGTGAAAAAGTTATAGCAAAAATAATATATCAAACAGATGTTTCGATGTTGGAGCATCTTCGTTAGTGTGAATAAATACTGATTCCCTTCTTTAATTAGACAGATGAAGATGAGTTGACATCAAACTGTCTGTCAAATAAATTATTTTTGCTATAACTTTGTTTTCACCTCGCATTATATATATATATATATATATATATATATATATATATATATATATATATAAATATATATATATATTATATTATATTATATATATATATTATATGTATATATATATATAAATAGTCTGTGAGCAGTGCACACAAAATCATATGGCTTATGAGTCTGATAAACATTGAGTCGGATCTGAATCGATTCAAATTTATGTTTGAGTCGTGAGTTGAATCGGATCTCTGTAGCTCTGAGTCTGAATTGAGTCGAATCAAATAATTTTGACCTGCTGTGAATCATGAGTTGAATCGGATCTCAAGATCTACGAGTCAAATGTGAGCCGATTCCAAAAATTTGAGTCGAGCACAAGTCTGACCCAGTGAGCCAGATTTCGAAAGCGGAATTTGAACAGGATGTTTTGTGCGAGTGACCAGTTGAGCTCAGTTGAGCAGCATGTTTCGTATGTTGGTGTTGGGGTTGCTAAGATGAACAGACAGGCTACATTGACTGATTTTTGTCAAGAAGAATAGTAACAGGAGGTATGTATTTACACTGGCGGATCCAGGGAGGGGCCATTCCGGCCATGGCCCCCCGAAGCGCTTAAAAGGGGGGGCATGGTGTCTTTTGCCCCCCGAAACCAACAGAAGTAAACTAAATTAAAATGCAGTAACCTTTGCCGAGGTTAAAAAGTAGCGTCTGGATGAAAGAATCTCCAATTGTAAATAATAATAAAAATTGTTTGGAAGCCAGTGTGGTAGCATAGTAGATTCTAACACACAGCGAGGGTTCCATGCTCTAAGTTCTGCTTACAGCAAGAGTTGACAAAATCGGATCCGCCAGTGTGTACACGTGCATGAACGTTGACGTGGTACAAGACGTTGAACGAGAACGTGAACGTTTTGGTAAGCAAGAACAAAAATCCGGTGACGTAGAAACGGTGGAGGTAGGCTGGGGCCCCTACACAGGAAACTATGTTGTCAATTATTATTTTTTTCTACAGATGGGCCCCTTTGCCAAATAGTGGTCGAAATCCGGTGCTTTTAACCAAAAATAGCGGGAGAAGGGGCACCCTCCAAATCCGTTCGACTCCTCCCTGATGTAATTCCTAGGTACGCCACTGGGGGATGGGGAGGGGAGGGGCTGACGCCGAAAACCGAAAGTTGCCCCCCAAACCGGTGGGCTAGATCCGCCAGTGTGGACACCCCTCCCCTCTCCCACTCTGCAGCCGATTATTTTGCTCAAGTTCCTACACAGTATCATCATGATCATGAAATGGCTCAACTGTTCATAACCATGCCTTCGATTCACTTCCCTAGGTTTGGAGTTTATGAGAACTTATAAACATGCCACCATATCGTCTCTAAAGCGAAAGGTATCGCAGTATTTACTGTAAAATGCATATTCTGTGTTCCATACATTACATTACAGCATTGCATGTGTGCGGGATTTAGATTTGACTTGGGGTCAAAGTGCTCGAGGATCATTATCGTCCTTTGCACAATCCGCACTTTCTCACCCCCGACATCCGGAGACCCGAACCAAAACCCACGTTCGTCCTCACGCCCTATACTGCACCTCCGTCTGGTGCGAGACAGCTACGGCTACAGCTACGGCTATGGGAGCATGGATGTCAATGATGGGTAAAAAGATGGCCAAAAACAGTCTCCGACTTGAGCGTGACGGATGGAGAATGAAAACAGATATCCAGTCAGCCCCCCCCGAAACAAAAACAACACATTTTTTTTTTTTAAACATTCCGATCTGCACGGTGAAAGCATCGGGAGCGAACAGTGACGCTGCTCGGTCTATATCTGGGCACATCTACGGAAGCACGGACAAATATATGCGGACTAAAGGTACGAACTTTTTACGACGGTGGTTCACAATAGCTCGTCAGTTGGTGGTAACCACGTTAAGAAGAGAGCCAGTCGAATAGGTCGAATAGCTACGGCTGCAGCTACAGAGGCTACAGGGCTGTCAGCTGGAGACGGTGCAGAGGGCGGTCAACTTCGGCGCTCGGGTCGCTCGGGAGCACGACGCCGAGACCATGTCTCGCCGTCCGTCGACACGGACATCGGACATGCTTCGGACGTGGACTGCCGTGGAGCGACCGGCCTCGTCAACTGGCACAACTTCTCCGGGGTCTGCAGGGCACCGAATGACCCGCGTGCTCCCGCCACCACCCTCAGTGATGTTTGTCCGCCGCTCTGGGGTCTCGCAGTGACATCTGACGACCCCGGCTGGAGGTCCAGAGCTCCGCTACCGTTCCGACTTCTCATGTCGCGCCGCATCTTTCCTACCGTGCAGCTGCCTCGTGGAACCGCCTGCTGCCGGCCGTCACCGGATCTGGATCTCAAAATGGGCTATCGGTAATTTTAGTATTGTGGAAGCTGATGGTGACGGCTTTTTGTTTGTATTTGAATGTGCCTGTATGTGTTGGCTTGTTCTGGATTTGCTTGCGTGTTTCTATACACTCATCACGCCCGTCCGGTGACGACGTACTGCATTGACGAATCAAATATTCATTCCTAACAGACGCTCTCTCTCTCTCTCTCTCTCTGTCTCTGTCTCTGCCTCTGCCTCTGTCTCTGTCTCTGTCTCTGTCTCTGTCTCTGTCTCTGTCTCTGTCTCTGTCTCTGTCTCTGTCTCTGTCTCTGTCTCTGTCTCTGTCTCTGTCTCTGTCTCTGTCTCTGTCTCTGTCTCTGTCTCTGTCTCTGTCTCTGTCTCTGTCTCTGTCTCTGTCTCTGTCTCTCTCTCTCTCTCTCTCTCTCTCTCTCTCTCTCTCTCTCTCTCTCTCTCTCTCTCTCTCTCTGTCCCTGTGACCGACCTGAAAGCGGACTTTGCAGACTTGGAGGCACAATTTCAACGTGTGATTGTGGACTATCTCACGTTCAAACTTTTATTAGCGGAGATTTGAATTGTGACTTGCGTAAACCGGACTCAAACTCAGGCAGGCGTACGCTATCTGATTCTATTTCCGATTTCTCGTTATCTCAGTGTGTGACTTCGCCCACCTATTCGACTGGCTCTCTTCTTAACGTGGTTACCACCGACTGCCGAGCT